>OZ020515.1:4058863-4213449 GCA_963971425.1 Bryoerythrophyllum caledonicum
AGGCCCGGCAACGAGGCTCTCACCCCGACGAGGCTGGGCCGCCGAGCCACGCTCGCCGGGGTGAATTAACGCGATCCGAAGAAAAGAGAGAGGTATCATGGTGGCATTGTGACTAAGGTGCTGATGGAATTAAACCATGCCACCATCCACCATCATGTGGATGTTGTGCCATGCAATTATCTGTAGCATTGATAGATTTCAATCTCTCCCTCACTCAAAATTGGGATGGTTGCAGCTTTATAATTAGATCTAGCCCAACCCTTTAGTGCCAAGGTGGTCGTTTTTGAGTCGATTTTGGTTGTTTCCCATGTATAGCTCCTTTTGTGTAAGTTAGATGTACTTTTTTTGGCTGTAGTGTGTCTGGCACTAGTTCATATGCTTCAAATGAAACAATTCACGGGCGCATTGGTGCAAGCATTGGAGAGCCACAATAAATTTTGTGAAGTGGGGTCAAGGTGAAATGTACCCTATGTATAGATGTTGTTGTGCATGATCTATTAGATGATCTATTACACTTGTGGATTCTCCCGAGCCTTGCGAAGCTCATCGCCTCTAAACAGTTAACTACGATAGAAGACGCAAAAATATATGATTAGCAATCAATGGCAAGTGGCAACGTCTTAGGTTAAGGGTTTAGGTTTAGGATTTAGGTTTAGACGCTTGAGGTGGAAGTGTCATCAATGAGGTTCACGTGATGGATTTTTAGGGGGATGATGTCGATGGATAAGTTTTTTCTGAATGTGCAGTACAAGACGCACATAGGTTTTTTGTGAGGGTCTTTATTGCAAATGCAATGACCAAGGGTTGCAACTCTTCACCTTGTCATTATGCGTGGTGGCTTGGCGACGACCTATTTTGCACCACTTGTTGTGCGTAGGTAGGGGTGCAAGTTGACCGTGTTGCTTGCCGGATTTTTCTTCATGGTGGGATCCATCATGAACTTTGCGGTCGGGGTCAACCCCCTATGTCTAAAAAAACCCGATTTGGGATATCAACCAGAGAACAGAAAATACAACATGACATGAGGTCACAAAAAAATTCGGCAGTAGTAACCTCTCCATGTCTATCGTTGGACGTATTCTATTTGACATGGAAGTCAGGTTCGCTCACTAGGCCATGCCGCTCTACATGTCAAAGATGGCGCCGTCCAAATACCATGGCACCATTGGCATTATGTGGTGGAGTGTGATCAACCATATGATCAACAAGATGCCAAACCATCTTGCTTTGTCTCGGTGGGATCTTATGCTATGAACTAGGGTTTAGGGTTTAGACACTGCAAGGTCTACGAGGCCATGAGAGGGTCGATTTTGGTGCTTTGATGCTGTAACTTTACTCATGATTTGTTGTTGTCGTCGCACTCTTCTGAACACACCTCGAGCTTTGGAAGAGCTTTCCAATGCATCTTCAATACTACAGTAATTTCCATGAAGTGGGGTTGTGATGAAATGTATTTGCTATGTAGATCACGTTCTACATAATCTTATTTATCTCATAGATTCACCCAGGGTCTCGTGGTCCACTTAGGTGTCAAAGGATTAGAGTCATTTCCATTTTTCCTAATTCAAGTGAAGAATCCTCCCCATCAAACATAATGTTGCAGCGGTAAGATAAATAAATCGTACGTAGGGATGAGTGGAGGATAGTCCTTAACCTAACTATAGCATTTAAAAATAAATAAATAATTTTGAAGTTGTGGCATGATCTGTTCATAAGGATTTTCAATTAGGGCTAGTACTAAGGTAAGCCCCCCTAAAACCGACAAGATAAGGAATGTGCATATATGGAGAGAGGAGATAATTATACTATTATTTTTCAATGATAGCCAATAGAATTACAATTCCAACCCAAGTGATTTCATATTTTTTTGATGGAAATTGAATTAGTTATGAATTTCCAAACTGTGCAGCCATGTTTAGTGGGTGGCCAACAGTAGGTACCCCCATTACCAACGACCAAAAGTAAGGGTCTGGACTAGTAAAAACTTCCAATTTGGAGCTGAGTTGGTGGTAATGGGATGGAAGAAGGTTGGATATACCCCAACTTTATAGGCGTTGGCTATGGGTTTTTGTTGGTTATGGGGGGGCTTACCTTATTTGCTAGGCCCAAATTGTGTATCAATTGACTTGACCCATAGTCACCATTGAAATCGATCAATCTATAAGGAATATTGATTGTAATATGCAGTAATTGATCAGAGAGGGTTGATCAATTACATACACACACCAAAATAAACCACATGTTAAATGAATAAACAAAAATATGCTTAACCAATGATGATAGTATTTTCATGCTATATACCTAGGTTTACGGTAATGATACTATTTTCACACGAATTACCTAGATTTTGAACTGTTTGTCCACCTTGTCTTCTGGCAGTGCAGCAGCTTGTCAGTGCCCCATGGTCCGCTCTCAGTATCACCAATGTGTGCCTTCCAGTGCAACGCCTTGGCGATTTTCTGCAGCGGAAGAAGCGCATCTTTGTGGTCACGAAATAGAGCAAAACCGCCTGGTCTTAGAAGGCGGTCAATCTCTTGCAAAATCACTTGCGCCGAACACCTGACAATGCGATGTAATCCACATGTAAGCCCAGGCTTTACGGTGACAAACAATCAAAATCTCTCATCCAATTACGGGACGAACCTGTGCTGAATTGCAAAAAATCTGGAAGCATGAACGAAGTCGAAAGTTCGTGCATACGAATCCAATGGTTCACACCTGTTTCACATCGGTGCTTCAACCGAGTCAGATGATAGGATTGTAAAGGACTGCGATACAAGACCGGAAAGCTGTCCTCCAGGTGTTGCGAATTCACCAATTGTGAGATAAAAGCAAATACTTGTAATGTGTAGCAGAATATCGCTAAGATTTCAGCATGTGTGACTGAGTGAAATCCAGGGCTAATGCATCTATATTCTAGAGAGAAATTGGCTCGGACGAACAACATAACCTAGCTAATTGAGTACTGGAATTGTTGTCCATACCAGTCGTGGTATATTCCGAGAAGACCACGATCGAATATAACCGATAGGCGATCTGGCTGATTGACTGGAACTACGTTCAACACCCACCAAGGAACCGAAGGAGTCCTCACTGCCAATGCCGCTGCAAAACTATCCCAATTCAATTGTCATGTCAGGATTATGAGGACCTAGATCTCAGGAATCATCATACTCTCAGCTAATTCATTGTCATACTGTTACAGGATAATAGCCACATGTAGAGATTCCGGAGTCATTATAACAACAAACTTGATGGATGTACCTTCCATAACCAGCATTTACATCGAGGACATTGCGAATATCAGCCATGCGTGAGGAACCAAATAAGCGGACGTAGATATCGATCAGGTAAACCCAGTAATTGAAATCCGAAGCTAAAACTTCCTCCTTAGCTCTCTGGAGACCCGCGGCAGGAATGATCTCCAGGCGTTGGAATGGTTTGATGAGGCGAGTTGTCCAGTTGACATTAACCATCTCTGATACGTCATCGCCTATGCTGTCGAGGCAGGGTTTCATCACGACTTTCCTACGTTGACATTGAGAGCATTAGTTGCCAACAAGGGAGTCGAGACTTGAGAGAAGGGTCTAGATGATTCACTCGAACCGTCTTGAGCTAAAGTGAGAGGATGACTGGAAGAGAGGGCTGGAACACTCACCATGCAAGGTCAGAAAACGGAGCTGAAAAGTTACACAATGGCACATGTGTGTCATGGCTGCAGCTCGCGGAAGTCATGTTGGTAGGTTTTTGCCATACGGCCGATTCACGATCCCGAATCATCAGCTTCCAGCACAGCTTACGAGCCTGAATCGCCATATCTGTGCCATGTTAAAATTAATCTTCTTTGTGAACAAGACTAATATCTGGGGGTCAAAATGAAAATAGCACACGCCCAGGTTGAGAAATTAATGAAGAAACCTGTTTCAATTAGATAGAGAATGTGTTCTATCATCTAGCGATCAGAATTCACGTGAATTAGCTAGTGATGCAAGGTCAAAACGAGGACAATATGATAAAGAGAACAAACCTGACCACGAGGACATGTCCATGTTCCATGCAAAAAAGCCACCACGGCGCAGGATGCGATCAGCCTCATAAAGCAGTACTCCATCTGAAATCACGTACCCCGAGCATCCGTCAGTAGTTGCCGACCTAAATTACTACTAGTCTTTCTTACTCCATTTTACCTGTTAATTGGCTATTCCGCACATATTTTCAGCACAGGGAAATAATTTTGGTATTCAACTTGCAGGGAAGCATGTCCGTCTCACTGCTCCTTTGTATTGTGATATTTGAAACAAGAAATGTAGAAAGAGTAGGACCAACCATCAGAGGGCCAGGAGATATTGCAGGCGGCGCAATGAAGGAAGTCGAAAGCTTGGCTAGGGAAGGGAAAGCGAATCCGGGAGGAGAAGCTGTCTGTGAGCAGGCCCGGGAATCCTCGCTCCATCACCAGCTGAATTCCATCCTCGAATGAATCATAAGAACCAAGGCAGAGTGTAGCAACCCCTCTCTGTCCCAACACCCTACTCAAGCTGCCCGTGCCACACTCGAAATCCAAGGCCACCCTGGTGGTAGTCCCGATTCTCAGATCTGGAACTAGCTGGCAAGGGAGCAAACACGTTATTAGCTTAACGATCCTGTGCATTATGCTTCTGGAAGATGTGATGTGAAACAACCAAGCTGTGCATTGTGTAACCGCTAGTTGCAGAGGATATGAAGAAGAAAGTACCAGCATTAAATGGTCGAGATAGGCTTCTACTCCGTGTGGATACGTTGGCCCACCTGACGAGAAGAATATTGTAGAAGCGTTAACGTGCAACCACGCTCGAGATCGCCTAGACTTGAGCAGTGAAGAGTTCGGAAAATTTTGAACTCGTGCCTGAGTAAACAAAGGAAACACGAAACTTCAAACCTTGAAAACTGACGGCACAGAATAATCGATGGATTGAGTCATGAGGCATCATCTATATTCTAGACTCCATGAGAAAATAACATATGAAGATGAGAACACATACCTTGAACTGCGAAAGTGGCCACTTGTACTGGCGTATGTAACGTGAAGGCACAGCCACAACACAAGACTCTGTCCCTCTCTCCAACTTTTGCATGTGTGGAGGAAGATCTTGTACGCTCTCCTTACATGGTATCACATCTTTTACCTTCTCTTGGGGCCCTAATCTGGCATTATGATTTGCGATTGTGATTTCTACCACTGAAGGAAAAAGTTCCACACCAGCATTGGATTCATTCCACGCCAAGACGTCAGCCCCAAGCATGGAACCGTCTTCGCCCAAAAATCCTGTTCTGCTCATGACAGCCCTCGAGGAGTTGACTTCATCAGGAATGGAACTCTGCAAAATTCTGGGGAGACTCCTGCAACTTTGAAGCTTGCAGGATTGATCCTGGATGCCAATGATTGATCCTGGTGCCTGGTGGGAACGAAGTTGAGATTTGAACGACTCGGCCATGAGAGTAAAGGACAGTAGCAACAGGACGGTTCTTTTGAACCTTATCAGCACCCATCTCAAAAGGTGCTGGGATTGCGGAAAACACCCTGGGCATTCCAGCATTTTGTAGATCTTGTGGAAGGCTCACACATGTTCTTCGAGAGGGCCCTGAACTTGACTCTGGTTCTAGTGATACGGCTTCATCGTAGCAAGGCGACCACTGTCTCATTTTGAGCACATCTGTCCAACGATAATTTTGCAGTAATGAAACCTGACTGCTGCGATCTGGCGTCGATTTGCATCGTACCACATAATTCACTTCATTCTGACTGGATCATCAACGTGGCAGCAATAGTGAGAGCAAAGCCAGAGCAAAAGCAGAGCAAAGCGCCACCAGATCACACGCAGAAGACGACGAAAGAAAATGGATGGGGTGTTAAGGTTATGTACCATTTTAGGGTTTGTGTCCTTCTAGCAAAACATCCGGTTTTCACAAAGGTGAGCCTGCACTCAGATTTCCAGTGAGATACAATAGTGACGCAGATTACGGGCAGGGGTTTAGGTCAGTCGTGGCTCTTTGAGCAGCAGGGAGCTTAGGCAGCTTTGCAGACCTATTAGCAACAGCCCAAAGGCCTGCAATGAGCTTGAACCCTAAATCAATACAACGAAAACAACCCTGGATTTTGCAGCAAGCTCAACACAAGACCTAGCCATGTTGAAGAGTAGCTGTCTACCAATACCTCCTTCAACGCAATCAGAGAATTGACTTGTGATTTGCGTAAGACAGAAAGGAGAGCCGACACCGCTGTTCCTAAACGACGAGGAAATATACCTTGCACAGCGAAAGCGGCGGTGTGCACACTTGTAAATGCAATGAGGGCAGTCCTGCTATGCTCTCATCCACACTCCACAAGCATGAAACGGCGACCCACGAGCCGAGTGCACCTCACTCCAACCCCATTGCGTTCAAAGAGTCGTCCTCATGAACATTAGCTTCGTAACGGAGGTTACAAATCTCATGAAAGCGCAATGAGGCAGCCAATGCCATCTGATTCAACTTCTTCACGTGCGAACGCAAGTGCAAAAAACGCATTGGTCCTGCAGCAACCTCTGAGACGGGCGCTATCCGTACATAACTGTCATGAAGAGTGCGCCAATACAGTCTAAGATAGTGTTCATAAGAGAAGGCAGTAAATAGGCCCTACACCCTGTACTGCGCTGCCTGAAGCATTCGCTCACTCATGAGCACTAACGGTGATAATTGCTTCTGGCTCTTACTCCTGAGTCGCTAAATTCAAATCATTGAACTTCGAATTGGGGTTGAGGGAGAAAGAAGGTACCAGTCTGCGCTTAGTCATCTGCGTTCCAAAGCTGCGAGTAGGGCTATGGAGTCGGCTTCGAGCTCTGGAGTGCCTATCGTCAAGGCGGCTAGCAGTATCTAACGTCCAATAACACCTGCCACGCAGTCTAACAGACACACACTGAATTTGTGAACATGTATCGGTGTTAACAATCAAAGATACACCTAGCTCTCACCCCGAGGCTGGAAGCACTTCGACTTCCAGAGAGAAGTACATCATACATTGAGGAAGTCAAATAGTCCCGATGAAGACAAAAGATCACCAACAATGCTGGACCAAAGGTGTATCTGGTTCATTCCATGAAAGAATTTACATTTGGATATGTCTACTTGAAGACACTGTATCAATTGATCGATACTAAGGACTAGGATGAAGGGACTGATAAGGGGGCTATAGAGTTCACTACAAGGTGCTGTTCAAGTACACGAATGTTCCTACAATGAGAAGAAGACCGACGGCAATGCCAATAGGAAGTGCTTGTCTGCACATCAAAAAGCAACACGGGTTTCGTCATTTTTCTGCAGCACAGAAGATTTAGATTCTTGGAGCGACTAAAAACAACTGTTCAAATCATCAAATCTCCAGCGGACACAATTGTCCAACATTGTACAATTTCGTAGTACACCATAAGAGTTCTAGAGTTTAAGAATCAATCAGAAGAATCCGTACACGAGTACGAGATTGTTGAAGAGAACAAGAAACTCAATACACTAGCTACACAACGAGACTATCAATTTAACAAGAAGAAACTTACCCTATGGCAGCATTGGCCTTCTTCAAGTCCTCCTTGCGGGCCTTGCGAACGGACATGTCATTCGCATTCCTCGATACTGGTGCGTCGTACGGCTTGAACCTTCTCTTTGGTGCAAGACAGACTTTCAAAAATAAAAAAGCGAAATTGTGTTAGTTCAAGCAAATACAGACTTCGTAGTGCGAGAAAAGAATGAGAAGCTCGGCCAAAACTGAATCTCCAGCAAATGTAATTCACAAAAACCTGGCAGAAAGACCAAAAACAGTTTGAATTCTATAAATCAGACTCCGCAGCTATATTGTACGTGAATCCTAAGTTGACTCTAAACTCTCAACATAAAATTTAGATCAAAACAAACGAAATTACGAGGAAAAGGCCAGCAGAAAACTTATTCCAAGCTGAGCAAATTACCAGGGCAAGAGTAGTCGGCGGCCGACAATGATTCGAAAGGTTTTCTGTCGTTGTAGATGTACCTACAGCAAACCACAAGTCAGCACGACCGCACCTTATGACGGTTACACCTTCACTCCTATAGCAATCAAGATCAATCGAATGACAAACCTAGCAATAATCCGGTTCTAGTTCCTTCTCGCTCTCAAATGCGCCAATCAAGCGACAACAAATCCTTCTCAAACAACGAAAGCTCTCGATCCGCAGTAATTTTTTTTTTCCAATCATGTGGCACATTGAACAGCAAACAACGATTCCCGAGACCTTCGATCAACGCAACTAGCCAACAAATCACAGAAGAGAATCATGTGGATTGAATTTTCAATAATATTTTGCTGATTCCAAGCCATTGAAAGCAATTTCTGGTGATTATTCAGTTAAAAGAAAACAAGAAACTCAATGAATCACAGAAACAGACAGAAAATTCAATCAAGATACTAGAAACAGTCACGACGCCGTATTTCTTTACACATTAACTGCCGCCTCAGCCATTAACGCTGTTCCAATTAACGCACGTCGATCAAGAACAGCGAAAAACCGCAGGTGATGATTCCACAGTTCCTTACCCGCAGTCCTGGCAAATGTACGCAGTCTTAGCTGCAGCGCGCATGGAGACCCTCGACGCACCACCAGCAACATCCGGCATAGCCACAGCGGCGGAGAACGCCCCGCCGCCGTTGTTGAAGGCGCTCTTAAGCGCCATCCGGTCCGTGGGCGCTCGCAGCCCCCTCACGTCGCCGCTCGCACCCTTACTGTGTCCATGGACGCCGCTCGCCAAGCTCGCCACCGCCGCCTGCGTCGCCAATCCCGTAGCCATAGCTTCTCGCAAACTGCACAATACTCCGTCACCTCGAATCAAAGCGCTCCTTGTCCACGCTTCTGCATGTCAGTATCCAGCGGGTAAAGGGCGGGTACCACAACTGTGCCTGGAGGTGTACCCGGCGGGTGTAAGATAGGTATTCAGGAGGTACCGGGGAAGTATCACCACAGTATTGGGCGGGTAGGTCCTGGTTTGTGGATGAGGATGAGCACGTTCCACCTCATCTGCTTGGGCTTGTGGAGGGCTCAGGGCTGCTACCAAATTTGCCACATCGACGCTCTCTCTTATCCAATACTCACGGTCACCGAGCGTCCCCATGCGGATGAATGTTGGATCCTATGAGCGTGGATGAATGTTGAATCCTAATAACATTTCATAGTACCGTACACAACTTTTACCTCAAGCCAAGTCCAAGTCAAAGTTCTCTCACCTTTTTGGACAAGTTGCTAGAAACATTCTTTCATTTCCACATAAAAATGAGAGAAATGATCACAGTGAGTTTTCAAGCTTTAGGCACAAGAGTTAAAACTTAAATGACTCTATTGAAAATAACTCAAGGAAGGAGAGTCATCAGCCGCCTTCGAAACAAGTCTCCAAGTGCCTTCCTAACATCCAACTGAATCCAAGCCAAAGTCATGAAGAGTCATTCATACATGGTTTAGGTAAAGCCCTGACCCATAACACATAATTACTAACCAAGCATGACCACAACAGAATGGGGTAATCGATCTCTTGTTGGTACCTGGTCACTACAGATGAGTCTTGTCAGATACGGATAAAATTCCGGTAAATGCTTCTTAAAAACCTGCTGCTCCATACTGCTCATTGCCTTCAAAACCTGCATTCAGCACATCACATTATCTCTGAGAGTTGTTCATAGCACTAACATGACAAAATTCAGAGTATATTGTTCTAGAAACAAACATATGCTTCTTGAAAACGTGGATGAATGGAAGAAAAATTTGGGTCTATCACAGAAAATCATGTTGCCACTCTAACATCGTCCAAAGATTTGAATTCTTTTTGAAAATAATACAGTCTAACCAAAATTTAAAAAGAATAACAGTTCCGACCTTTACTGTAACTGGAGCGCGTAAAGAGAGTGATTTGTAGACATCTAAGGGCAAGGATTCGCCAGGCCTTGATTGCAGAGTGATGGTTTCTCTCAGGATGTGGGCGTAGAAGACCACCAGCCTTCGCTGCGCCTCCTGCTTCAGCTTCTCGCCTTTACCAACGGAGGAAGGCGATTTGCGTCCCATTTTCCAGATGCTATTGGATTCGTTGCTCACATATTGAGCAGCTGCAGCGTCCGCTTCGTTCTCCATCGTTGAGAGCGTGAGGATTGCCAGGTACAGTTGCGTGCCTTCCGCTTCTTGCTTGAGTAAACTCGGAGGCGGCCTGTGAAAAACGGTAAAGCAAACGAATGTTAACACGAAAATATGGTATGGTGAGTAATCAAGGTAAAATGGGATTGTGTGAGTTTTCATTTTACCTGTCGCCTATAATCTCTTTCATGCGTTGACGAAGCTTGACGTCGCTGTTGTATGATGCGGCAAACTCCACCAGTGAAAATAACGTGTCCATCACTAGTATTTTCTGTGATGGCTCGAATCTCTGCCAATGATGCTTCTGCAAGACGATGGATGTGGTGACCACGTCAGATTCAAATAATGAAGATGAATTTGGTTTGTAGCTCAGTACCTGGAGGCTTTCGATGGCACTCAGCAGCAAGAGCTGAATTACGCATTTAGCTCTCACTTTTTGGACAAGCAAGCTTTCCTCCTCAATGCCATCTGAGCTGTAGCCCTCGTCAATTTCCTGATATGCCACGGATATCTAGTTAACAAAGTAAATGCAAAGTACGTCAAGTTATCAACAGGTTAGTACTTGCGCCTTGGAAGGTACTAACTGACAATTGAAGTTTATGCTTCGCAACTGTTGATCACAACTAGATTGAGCCTTTCAAGTGCGTTGTGATCACAATGCTCAATCTCGTCCAGTAGGTTTAATGAAAAATATCTCTACATCTGCATTTGATGTACATGGATCTCACGGGAACCAGATCATGTGTGCATGCATAATCTCAGAGCAACCAGTTTTCAATGATGTGGTAAGTAGACATTAGGACATGAGAAGTCTCATTAGATTACTAAGAGCATTAGCTTCATTGTTTGTTGGTTGATTAATAATTCATGACATACCTCAGATGGATTGGCGGGCAGTGAATCAGAAGTCACACTCTTCCGCTTGAAATTCAGAATGCTGTTCATAACGCCACCTATGAATCCTCGTCCAGCGCTGGATTGAATAGACTCCCCCACTCCAACAACTATTCCTTCTCTCAAAGCCGACTCGTCCGTCGAAATTCGGTCACTTGTAGATGAGGGAGTGGAAGCGCCAGAGTTTTTGAATGCAGAAGAGTACTGGTTCAACGCAAAAGTAAGCATCGAATCCGGGTGGAGAAGCTCCTTCGGTTGAGTTGCATAGCACGCATCCCTAAAATAAGACTCTTCAAGAGCTAATCATTAGGCAAAAGAACAAAACGAAAAAAATCATGCTGATAGGCTGAGTTAATTGTACAGTCCCCCAAAGTTTCAATAAGGTAACCCCCTATTCTGCATTTTGAATAATAAAAATCAGCTCAAAATAGTTCAGAGTTTCTAAAATGAGCTCACAGGAGAGAGTCCGCTGATATTCATCAGGGTTGACCTCTTTCTTCACTCTCAAAGATGGCTGAAGCTACTTTGACTTGACTTTAGACACCACCTTGAAGCTCTTCCATTGAATAAATTTAAGGAAAACGCCACCAGGCCATTCTAGCTATTTAGAGTGAGGAACGAGTAGTCAAAATAGGGGATATCTCATTGAAACTTTGGGTGAATTTAGAAAGAACTCTAATGAGACACTCCTACCCCAAAAGTCGAAGCATATCTCCTACATTAGCATGCCAAAATAATTATGTTCGTGGACTTTAAACCAGGAGATAATGTTACCAGCGCAGTGGATGTTTCATACCGAATGTGCTCCAGTAAGGTTGTCCAATCTTGCCCTTTGAATTGCTCCCCTCCTACTTCCGTGAGCCTTATTAAGGCCCTCATGGACATTGAAGCCAGCGTCTGATCCGGCCGAGTGGCACAGTCCAGCAGCACGCCCAACAGATCTGGCAGCAAAAAAGAAACCTCCTGCACTCAACATTTCATGAGAAAAAAGAGTTATTAGCCTGAGTTCTAAGAAAGCAAGGGATCGAAAGGAGGAATAGAGAATTTGGGTCTGACCTGTCATTCAGCCTAATAACTTAACAAACAATTTACAGCTTAGGGCAAGTATAGCACACCTTGTAATAACTGCTGAATAGGTCGCAAATCAGGCGAAGTGAGACGATGCAAGTCTCTCGAAGCCACAGGTTTTTCGACTCCATTTTCTCAAAATAAGACTCACGACGCACGTCTTCAAAGATGGGGAAGAGAATGCGGTGGAAAACACTCTCCCAAAAGGGTCCTGAGAAATTGTGCCCTCGTTCCTTGAGCAGGTCGAACAGGACGTCCAACGCACAGTTGCGCACTTCCGTGCGCGGGTCGGAGATGAGTTCAGACAGCCCAGTGAGCATGGGAAACCAGTAGTTCTCAGCTACTTCTTGGTCTCTACCACGGCCCTCTTCAATTACTCGGGAGACACCGCCCGGAATAAGGCCCTAGAACCACAAACAAGGAAATCTAGTGAACAGTTTCTTCTCAGTAAGTGAATAGAAATCTCAGCAGACATTACTTTACCTCGGCGAGCCGTTCCTCACAAATTCGGAGGAGAGCAATGGCTTTTAAGCTGGTGCGAGGTCTGCTTTGGCTCTTGTTGTTTGCGAATGCCATGAGGCAGTTCACACAGTCCATGAAACTGTCCGCCATCACTTGCTCAAAATGCTCCAACACAACTGCAGACAACAAGTTTCTCGTATCAGTGACAAGGACCAAGAGAACATGACTACTATTCTGAAAATGATAATCAATGCTAATTGACTAAAAAATGCCTTAACTCATACCTATCAATGAATATTTTACCAGATTTCTCTAGTGGAATATAGTTGATATCTTTATTCGCGGTAAAACAAATTCATCTCACGGAAGAATATATAACCTCCAGGGAATAATTAGTTGGTATGGGTGGCATTGGATACTATTTTCAGTGCACTACCATCCTAGAAAGAGGTGGATGATGATGAAAGGAGGATCATACCTTGTTCCACATTTTCGAATGCATTGGCTGACATTTCAGGATTATCGAATGCGGCGGAGGTGAACACCATAAACACGCTCTTCCACCCTGACTTAATGCTTGTTACTTTCGACTTGATCATCTGAGGAAACACAGAATCAACCAGAGAATTGTGATTCTTTCCAACAACGAAACGTTTTTAGTGACGTATGAATATTAAAATAGGATAGAGCATGTACCTGTATCATGCAATCGACAATAAGTTCACGAATTGCCCGGTTCTTGCTGCTCCGAACGAGGACCACAAATGGCTTCAAAATGTCGTTCTGAAAGGTAAATTTTGCCAACTCAGAGCGAGCCAGGTACTTGCGCGCCAGCTGCCTCAGAGAGTCGATGGCATACATTGCAATCTTCTCATCGTCATGACTCCCTGCCGCCACAAAATGCAACGCGAGAACTGCCCAAATGTTGGCCCACACCTGTGCCAATGAACAAAAATCGAGTAGGAACTAAATAATAAGTCAATAAGACACCCCCAAGTCTATTAATTTTTCACAAGTAAAATCACCTCTACATACCAGCTGGTCATATTCATCATGGTTGATCTCATGCAAACTCTCTGAAAGATGGCTACAACTACTTTGACTTGAGTTTAGAGCAGCACCGAGCTCTTCCATCGACTGAATTCAAGGATGAGACTATCAAGCTTTTTCTATTGATCTGATAGCTATTTAGGGTGAGAAAAGAGTAGTGAAAGAGGGGGTATCTCGGTGAAACTTTGGGGGACTTAAGAAAGAAATCTAACAAACAGAGTATGCATGGAAATATTACGTACCATTCGAATCCGGGTTATGTTGTAGTAACTGATTTCAACCAGCTTCGTGAGACTGAACACTCGAGGTGGAACCTCGTTCAGTTCCGTGGCAGACACTTCACACAAAGCCGAGTAAAATTCCACGATCACATCACCAGGTAATTTCACCGTGTTGGCAAACAATTGCTCTGTTTGTTTCTCTGTGAGTTTCTTCAAGGAAAGTGCAAGTGCATCTCTCGAGCCTTGGTTAGGTAAGATGGTTTGAAAGAAGGAGGTTGACGTGATAAACTCCAGCCTTGACACACACTCCAGCACTGATTTCCATGTGTTCTGTAAGGCGTCGATTCTGTTCTGGCACAAGTCAAATAGGGCCTTCAAAGCTTCAACGTTCTTGTTTTGCATATCCATCGGCGCATGCAATGATGTGAACCTGCAGCGACCAGTTTTGTGAGACACCCTCATTCCAACCAAAAAAGTTCATAGAAAAGTCGTTCTCTTCTTTGTAAAGTCAACAAAATCACCCCTCTTTAGACTACTGTTTCCTCACTTTGGATAGTTATTAGATCAATGAAAGAGCTTGGTGGTCTCCAGACTCAAGTCAGAGTAGTTATAGCCATCATTCAGAGAGTTTGTGTATGAGATCAACCCTGATGAATGTTAGCCACCTTTCTCTTCTTGGAAGGCTAATTTTAGATCTACTTGAAGCTGATTTTTAGATGAAAAAGTGGGGGTATCTTCTCACCTGATTAGTGCGTTCACGAATGAGATGCGCATGTTCTGCATGCCCAAGAAGGTTGTCAACTGAGCACCCCCATAAAGGCCTCGTAGACACAAGAGTATCCATGTTTTGTCTTCTGTTTTCTCCAACGTGGCTTGGAAAGCTGCGAGTAAGCCTGCGCCACCGACGTCAAGCATGGGTCTGGCAAGCTCAGCATGCTCTGCTTTATGAAACACGCCCTTCTTCTCCCCACTCTTGCGAAACACCGCTTGCGCGCGCTTGACGATGTTCTCACTCTCCTGCTTCGTGTCGGCTGCTTTGCGTATTGCGCCACCAAGTTTGAGAACGTCAAGCACGTCGAGTAAGACGCTCTTTTCTCCGGGTTTGGGTTCAGTTGCATCCTCGTCCTTCAACTTTATCTCATCGTTGACAATTGAGTCGTATATTTCTTCCAGAAGTTCCTGAGAATCAAGGAGGCAAATCCTTCAGTGATCCAGAAGGGACTGGTCATGTACAACTGGTATTTTTCACTGAAGAACATAACATTAACTGGACAAGGTTATGATGCCCTTCTTTTGTGACACCCTCCTAAAAGTGAAATGCCTTGCAGCCCCTAGTTAAAGTATGATATATCCATACATACCTGAGGAGCGTGTTCTTCAGCACCAGTCGAGGTATTGATATGCACGAAATCAGCTTTTGTCATCTTGGTCACAACCATGGGATTGTGGGCATCCGTATTGAGCATAATGACTGCGTAGGCCAGCACGTAAGCTGTGTCTGCATTTTTGAAGAGGTTTCCATTATCCCTACAGTACCTGTAATCATTTGTCCAACAGTAGAAAGGATTTTAGAAACTGCACCATGTCAAGAGGCACTACTACCCAAGGATTTTGAATCAACTACATTGGTGTACCTTGGAAGATCATGGTTATAAGAAAAAGAACCTTTCTGCGAATTTCTCCATGATTCGGTCAATCTTTTGCGCTTCTCCAGGCAGGCGAAAACCGTTCAGGAACATTCTTAGAGCTTTGTCAAACTTCATGCCAACGAAGTTCATGCTGTCTACGTACGCATGCATCACAGCCAACTGAAATTTTCCATGTTGCCCCAAATAGTCTCCTATTTTTCTCTGCAGATTCACCATATATAACTGGTCATTGAACTCTCAAAAACTTACGTACTGTTCAAGAAATCCTCAAGATGACATCAAAATCATTTAACTAATACAGAACCATCACATTTTTATAATGCCGCAGGTGATTAAACCTGAGGCAGACTTACTTTATCCAAGCCTGGCGTGTCGTGTAAAAACTGGGCTATTGCTTTTGCTTCATGAGGAAGGAGATTCTCAGTTACAAGAAATTTCACCCCATCCTCTGGCTTTCGATTGAACTGATTCACAGACCCCAGCACAAATTCAATTGTTAGATTACGTATACTCTTGATTCATAACTTCTGAGATGATTAAGTCTATTCATACCTCAATCACAGCAGCTTCCATTGAGACTTTGCGAGCTTTTGCCTTTTCAAAGTCATCAGCTTGGCTTGCAACCTGGGCCTCGTCCACAGGCTCAGAGGCCTCAACTCTCACAACGTTGACCACCATTTCGAACTTGGAGGCTCGTTTCGAGGTGTTCGCCTCGGGCACTGCATCGAGTCCCACTGGTCCATAACCACCCTTTTTGCTCCATGCTTCCAACGACTGTAATGTGTTCGATAGACACTACAAGCATGACCGTGTGTACAAATCAACATCTTGTACTAATATTTTACATCGCAAGGAGGATGGCACCATTTGTTGATAATACAGACAATGCCCTCTGGTATTTCAAGCTGACTTTGTACAGAACAATCTTTGAAATGCTCTTGAAAGCACGTGATGATTTGGGTAAATGACTTACTTGCATACATTGACCGGTCTGGAACCAGTACTGAGTGACAACGGAGGGGATTGAGTTGGGATCTACAGGTGGAGATACTTGTGCCATGCGTGACAGCGAATTTACCTGT
The DNA here is from genome assembly GCA_963971425.1 of Bryoerythrophyllum caledonicum. Lineage (NCBI taxonomy): Eukaryota > Viridiplantae > Streptophyta > Bryopsida > Pottiales > Pottiaceae > Bryoerythrophyllum > Bryoerythrophyllum caledonicum. The sequence continues at coordinate 4,075,447 of OZ020515.1, forward strand.
GCATCAAATTCCATCTCAGCCATCCAAAACCTTCAAAGGAACTCAAATTTGCAACCGTTTCGTGACAGCCATAAAGTAGTCGTACCAGATGTTCAAACAAATTTGTTGACTCCAAGTCACAATCATAATTCACAAACATATCAACAAGCAGTTGTGGGTTGTTGCAAAGGTTCTCTAGCATCCTGAATCACAATCACATACTAATTTATCAATGACGACTTTTCTAGAAAGTGATGTCTTGTTCAATAAGTCTGTTCACAGATGATTCGGGATAATTTCAAACAGAAGAATTATCAACCATCAGAAAGAGGAATTTGAGCCTTACTTGAGGACTGAAGTGCAATGTGAGGGGGGCGTTTCAGGGTTGTCCAATGAGCGAAGCACTATAAGCGAGAAAAACACCCCAACTTCTGCCTGCAAAGGCGTAATTAGACCATGGGTAAGGAGCAATTTTTCAGCTATGGAATCAGTGGATTATATATCGATAAATACCTTGAGGCTTTCCCGAAATCGCAGCAAAAGAACAGTGTAGATGTTTGCAGACAGCTGCACTTGGTCACACCAGATTCATCGTTAGCCCTTGAATTGTTGAGAAGATTCGTCAGAGATGAGAAATTGAGAAGAGGACCTGAAAGACGGATGCAGTGAGCGACAGGAAAGACCTCAGCAATGCATAACAGAGGTATGCTTTTGCTGAGTCAATGAAGGTATAATTGACGGTAAAGGCATCGCTCACGCCTTCCAACAATCCCTGCACAAGACTAAACTTGTATATCAAGAAGCCAAACTTGCATATTACTACATATATAGTCACATGACAATGATTTTTGGTAGGAATCTTTCATGTACCTGTAAAAGATCAAGTGACAAAACTTTGGTCCTGCTACTGAGGTCATCTGTTTCTTCCTTCATGGCCAGCTGTACAAATGAATGAAAAAACTGAATAATAACCACTGATATTCGTATTGTAAAGATGATGAGGATTCCAAAGTTTTTGAAGAAGTTTAGAAGATAGAGCCTGTTTACAAAAGTTCAAACATGCTATCAAAGAACTTGAGTTGCACCTGCTGAGGTGAAGAATGACACCTTGCAGATTGTCCGTAGCACCAGCACGCCATCTTGCTGACCCACTGTCAGCGACTGCAAGTTCATAACTCTGAAAAGAAACAGCACAGCACCTCCAAATAATGACTTTAAAATAATTTGAAAAGTAAAGCTACCAAACTGCAACGGTAGCTACCAGAATGAGAGAATTCAGGATTGCAGCATAAACATACCCTGCACTATCTGGTTCTCCTTCTGCTTGAACTACCTTGTTCAAAGCTGCTTCAAACCCCTGTTTTCGTTCAGAGAAATTCAAAAAATCAGTTTTAAGGTCTGAATTTCAATTTTATAAGACCAGAAGTAAATTTCTTTAAAACCATCATGCGGCTTAACCAGTAGAAAATGTAACATTGAGCTCTCCGAAGCACTATGAAATCCTCATGTGTCGCTATACTGATTAATGCTAATAGAGAGGGTGGGTTTATAATGAAGGTGATGCATAATTAGCAATATTTAGTGTACTAAACTCACGAACCTTTATATCAGCAAGTCCACTTATATGTTTGAGATCCTCCACCGACATCTGTTCAAGCGATGGCTTTGCTACGCTTGGCGAGTCATCGGACTTCCTGGCTTCTACCCACTTCAAGAACGCCACATATAACATATTAGACCTTCAAAGAAACATGGTCCAAGCATATCTCTTCAAGATACAAGCATCTCTCCAATGATGCCATGTCACTATTTGCTGCAAGTGGGAAATTGACGCCAAACAGTAACTTTCTAGCTCATGTACCTCTGTGTCACTCTCCATCCTTTTGAATACTGTCGACATCATTTGCATCAGCGTCGCTTTGGCAGTGGCTTGGTTCACAGGGCTTCTACTGCAATAGACGGAAAATTCAAGGTAAATGATAGTCATTAAAATGATCCTTCAGTTGACCAAATAATATGACAATCAGGACTCGTTCTCTGTACCTGTTCAACACAATATTGTAGCATGTCCGGACGGCAGAAAGGAGACACTCTCGATGAACTGCAAGAAAGTTAACCCTTCATCAGGCTACGGATAGATTATTACACAAGAACTTCCCAAATGTACTGTTCAATTACGATTGCAGGAAACAGGAATCTCTGAAATACCATGATAGGAAGGTGATGCAACTGCAGTGAGTAGAACCTTGATCACTTGAAGCACCACACTGGCCAACAAATTTGGATACATGCAACATGTGCACAAATGTAAGACTCGAACTTAAGCTAGAATGAAAAGATATTTAAGAGAAGAGAATGTGCGTCTAACCAATGACGATGAAATGTATATACAAGTTAGCAAATCTTACTTCTGATTAGTACCAGTTGTGCCATCGTCAGACGACCTGCAAACCATGTTGAACACCTCCGTGAGCATCGCCTCATTCTTGCCCCCAGAAAGGCCCGCTTCGCCTTCCAGGTGCCCATAAGAAATCAGCTTCTGCAAATCATCAGATCATACTAGAGATTAATGTCAACCAAAATGACCAATAGAAGATGAAGTGTTCACTCACGTGCAAGCAGTCGAGAGCAGGCTCGATGATTTTCGCTTGCTTCGTCTCGAACGCGAGGCGCAACGGCAGCAGCACCAGCTCCGCTTCAGAGCCTTCCAGCGCTTTGCCAGCTTCAGTGAGAGTGGTCGCAGCCGCTTCGCTGACTGCGCTAAGCCGCGCTACTGCGTCTGCTCCACTCACCTCTTCGTCGACGTCCGCACTGCGAAAACAAAGCCAGGTCTCTGAATTTCCTGTTAAGGAGAAGGAAGGCTCACATCCCGTCTCAAGAGAATAACGCATTCGTACCTGTCGTGCGACGGAATAACCGCTGCCTCAAATGCAACCGGTGTGCGCGGCCTGTCTGCGATCACACATCGACACCAGTGAGCATATCGGATGATGGTAGTAATGCCCGAGCCGTGCCGAGCCGCAGCTAGGGTTTCATGAAGTTAGATATTCCGTTTCACAGGCATTGGAGCGCTACTTCGGCAATTCGGCGGAATGAAAGCACACGCGCAAATCCACAATCCTGAATGCGAAACGGAAAGCCTAATCACATGAAACGTGAGCAAACGTAGCGCTAGGGTTTCAAGGAATCAAGGTTTCCATTTCACACACGGAAATGAGCGCTGTTTCGACCAGAGATCAGTGTCGAAACTGAATGCACACGCGCAAAATCCTCAATCTAGACAAGACTGAATGCGAAACGGAACACCTAATCTCATGAAACGTGAGCAAAAGTAGCGCTAGGGTTTCATGAAATCAAAATTTCCATACCTTAGTCGGATTTAGGCACTATTTCGACCAGAGATCAGAATGCACACACGAAAATCCAAAATCGACAAGACTGAACGCGAAACGGAAGCGCTAACTGATGAAACTCAAAAGGTAAATTGCAGAAACAGGGAGTGTGGATTCGTGTCCTACCAAGATAGGCCTTGAGAGCGAGCTGGAGAGCGGCGTATCTCTTGTGCGACGCCTCCTTCAACATGCGCTCAAACGAGCGCGTCACAAACGCGCCTCCAGCCTCCGCCATTGTCCGTGTCCTGATCGCGAGCAAATGAGGAGGAATTCTCTCGTTTACGAGAGATGCATGTTTTGCTTTCGATTTAGAGCAAAAAACATGCACGACGATGTTGTTGCTATTTAGACTCAAATCCACTACAGATCAGCGACGATAAAGAAAATTTTGACTGGACGATAAAGAAATCTACGACGATAAGAAATCTACTATTGGATGATAAAGGAAATCTACAATAACGATAGATTATCAACAACAACATCATCTAGGCACTTGGTATATTTGGCTGACGCTTGATGAAGTGAGCTAAAGTAGTTATAAGATAACCTTCATTTTATTTTAATACTACGCTTTCCTCACTCTTCATATGTAATAGCTATTAGATTAATTGTAGAGTTTGGTGGCCTATTCTTATTTGAGTATGAAATTTTTTGGCGGTCCTTCGACTTGAATTTGAAGGAGTTTTTGTTGATTTTCAGAAGAAAGAAGATTACTTGACCTCTCAACATCGATATTAAAAATAAACATTTGAATCACCTCTGATACATAGATTGCAATTGAAATATTTATCTTTGAAAAAATGGATAGATAAAAACAACAATAAATTGAGTATGAGCAGGAGATTCTATTGAAGCCCATCTCATTCGCCCCTTTGCATGCTAAACCAACGACATTGAAAAGCTTGGAGGGACCGAAGGAGGTTGTGAAGACAACCATGAGAGCAGAGTGTTAAAGAGATTTTTAAGAGGAGCTTGATAAAGTGGTGTTGTCTCATCTTCCACCATTAAATACTAGGAGACTCCATGGAAGCCCATCTCATCCGTTCCTTTGCTTGTTGAGCCAGCAACACTGAAAAGCCTTGAACGGACAAAAGAGGTTGTAAAGACAACCATAAGAGTAAAGAGTTTAGAATAGTTTGTAACCTATTATCTATGATTGAAACCTCTCTATCATCACCAACTTAAAAACCAAGAATGGATCATTTTGACTATCACATGGTTCATTGGCTCTATTGAAAATATATTATAGTGAAAAAAAAATTGAATTTTACTTTCGTTGCCAATTTCAATTTAAATACGATTTTGGAATTCAGGCCTTTCATTTTTTTTAATACATCACAAATTTTTTATACAAATGTAACTTGACACTTTTTTAATCATTATATAATAAATAGATATTGACAAGATATGTGGATAAATATATACTAATTGTAAGTATTAAATTTCATTATTATTATAATTAAAAACTTATGGTTAATTTTTACTCAAAGAACCTTTGTAATGGCCTCATTTAGCAAGCAATTTTTTTCGTAATTGCAATTTTATCTTTGATTTTGGAATTTAATCTTAACAATAGCAAAATAATAAGAAAGTTTTGATAAAAGTTGACCACAAAAAATATATAATGTCCTTCTTACAAAGAATTAAGCAAAGGGTCAAAGTTCATTGCCATTGTATTATAAATGATGTTGGTTACTTATGTACCAATTTAGACTCTAGCAAAGGCATGGAACAATTTCCAAAATGTTGGCTGAATAATTAGAGGTAGTAAAGAATAAATTCAATTCATGATTCTTACTATACAATGTTTTGACTATTGTTTAAATTGGATTCTTCATAAAATAAAAATATAAACAAAAAAGGGTTTAAATTTCTTTGTAGATTAGAAAAATATTAAAAAATAAAAAATATATATATTATAAAAATGCCAATCTTGATATGAAAATGGAACTTTTTAATAACGGTGTGTTGTGTGACGTCATTGGAAAACATTGGCTCTACTTTGGAAATTTACTATGGAGTGAAAGTTTCACAGTAAGACAAGTTTATTTTATTAACCCCTAAAGGACCAAACGTCCCCCCGGGGTCATTTTGGATTTTGGGCATGTACCTACAATTCGAAAAAAAATCCTTTTTAATTGATTTTTTTTCCAGATAGGATCTTATAAGAGCTTCGTGGAGATTTTTTTTAATCTTTTTTTGGATTTGTGGTTTGAAAGTTAGTACCACTTAAAGCCAAAAGTGGGACTTCAAGCACCTCCAAAAAATTTGACAAAAGTTTCTATTGACATTGAGATTTTTCACACATATAAAGAATATTTCCTTATTTAGAAAAATTCAAAAAAAAATCTAGTCTTTAGTGTAAAAAGGCATTTTATTCCAAGTCAAACATTTTCACACATTGTCGGGCAACAGGGGAAAAAAACTTCATCTTTTCTACATAAAACCTAGAGATCTTCATATTTTTCACTTTTTTTTTTCCAACAACAATATATGGTGAAAACCTTCTTATTGACCGTTTAGATTATCATTTCAATACATACGTAGTTCACAAAAAAATAAAACGTGAAATGGCAATTTTTGAACCTCCACTCCTTGCACACTTGTTTTGAATATGCTACACCCCTTTTTTACCTCTCAAAATTGGTATGTTGGGAAATAACATCATGCTTAAGACAATGGTAAAAGATTTAGACCCTGTACAATGCAAAAATTTGATACAAAATGAAGTCAAAGTCAGCTGATCTACTTAACGCAGGGATGAAAATGAACCATTGTTTGACTTTAAACACTAAAATCTATCAATCCATGCGGTGGATTGCAACCAAAATTTGATGGCATGTTTATATGGAAGTCTATTTTAAGATCTTACGGTTGAGAATCCAAAATTCACTTTAAAATGTGATTTTCATGTCTCTTTTTGACAGTGGCAGTTTTGGACTGGTTTTAGAGCGAATTAGGTCGTGGTCCTTTAGGGGTTAACAATCTCAAAGACAATCATCTTGATGACTTGTATAAAAACTCTAGCATGTTTTAAAAGGTCCAATTTCCAAAGGTATAGAAACTTTTGATATTCGAGGAATTTGTAAAATCAATAAATGTTCAAGACAATATCCTCAACCAAAGTTTCTAATGTTCTAAATCATTCTCACTAATTCTTGATGCCACATCATTCAGTTGATGTAGCTAATCTCCACCGCCAATCAATTAATACAAGAGATCAAAATCAACACCCTCCATAATAATGATTATTGATATTATGATCTCAACTATTGGGGCTGAATCCAACGGTCCTTGATCGGTTATTGTAAAATATTGGTCTCCTTAACCGGTTACCGGTTGCCTTGTACGTTTCGGTAATTCTGAATATGCTTTATTACGTTTAGGTAATTCTGAATATGCTTTTTTAGATCACTTACCAACCGGTTAACTAATATGTTCACACATGCGAGTCACGAAGGGACACATCCCTTCCATAAAAACGATTCAACCATCACGCCCCATGCACGCCATGCAGACCGCGACCAGCTTCGTCTCCTAAACATTCATTCACCTCTCCTTAATTCATGCTTGACACGAGCTCATCAAGTTAGTACTACTCACTGCAGCTGATCAATCAAACTATTCGGAGCTAGGGACAACTGCATCGTCTTCCTCGACGTCGACCATGTTTGCCGACTTCCCCGAGTTCTCGGACCCCGCGATGTTGTTCATGGCACCCCTGGTTGTGCTCTTCATCGTCTGCTGCCTGGACTCGCACAATCGGCTCTTCTTCTCCCACGAAGGCTACTGAGATCAATTCATAAGCCACCAGGAATTTACTTACTTGAGTAGAGCCATGGAGCTCGGCCAAGTCAGATTTAAGGCGGTACTAATTAACAATGTGCACTTTCGTGAGAACATAGTAGTTGAATCTGTGAATATTGAAGCAGAGCCATGGAGCTCAACCAAGTCGGATTTAAGGCGGTACTACTTACTGTGCACTTTCATGAGATCACCGTACGTAGTTAAATCTATAAATATTGAAGTAGAACTGTGATTCCATCTTGTAATTACATTTTGGTAATTGAGTGGGGTGTTTTTAAGTTACGTACATTATGGCTTGCCTAGTGATGTGTAATATACCTTTATTTCAATGGCGATATTAAACACTTACCTTCTCATTTGATTGTGTCCAGAATCTTCGCACTTCAATCATCCTCTCTTGTCAACAATAATTACACTATTTCTATGATTGTAACCTCTTTATCATCACCAATTTAAAAACCAAGAATGGATCATTGTGACTATCACATGGTTCATTGGCTCTATTGAAAATATATTACAGTGAAAAAAATAATTTAATTTTCTTTCGTTACCAATTTCAATTTAAATATAATTTTGGAATTCGGGCCTTTCATTTTTTTTTAATATATCACAATTTTTTTATACAAATGTAACTTGACACTTTTTTATCATTATAAAATAAATAGATATTGACAAGATATATGGATAAATATATACTAATTATAAGTATTAGATTTTATTATTATTATAATTACAAACTTATGGTTAATTTTTACTCAGAGAACCTTTGTAATGGCCTCATTTAGCAAGCAATTTTTTTTAATATTTGCAATTTTATCTTTGATTTTGGAATTTAATCTTAACAATAGCAAAAAAAATAAGAAAGTTTTGATAAAAGTTGACCACAAAAAATATATAATGTCCTTACAAAGAATTAAGCAATGGATCAAAGTTCATTGCCATCATAATTTAAATGATGTTGGTTACTTATGTACCAATTTAGACTCTAAATTGGAAAGTAGCAAAGGCATGGAACAATTTCAAAAATGTTGGCTGAATAATTAGAGGTAGTAAAGAATAAATTCAATTCATGATTCTTACTATACAATGTTTTAACTATTGTTTGAATTGGATTCTTCATAAAATAAAAATATAAACAAAAAGGGTTTATATTTCTTTGTAGATTAGGAAAAAAAAACAAAACAATATTATAAAAATGCCAATCTTGATATGAAAATGGAACTTTTTATAAGGGTGTGTTGTGTGACGTCATTGAAAAACATTGGCTCTACTTTGGAAATTTACTATGGAGTGAAAGTTTCACACTAAGACAAGTTTATTTTATTAACAATCTCAAAGACAATCATCTTGATGACTTGTTATAAAAACTCTTGCATGTTTTAATGTGATCCCATCTTGTAATTACATTTCGGTAATTGAGTGGGGTGTTTTAGAGTTTCGTACATTATGGTTTGCCTGGTGATGTGTAATATACCTTTATTTCAGTGGCGATATTAAACCCTTACCTTCTTGTTTGATTGTGTCTAGAATCTTCGCACTTCAATCATCCTCTCTTGTCAACAATAATTACACTATTTCGGTAAATGAAGTAGGGCTGAGAATGAATTCCTAGTTACTGCAGGTTATGAATCAAAGTGTGCTTGTTTCCAACTTGTGTGGAAATCAAATTTCTTGTTAATGTGAAAACTCACTACTAGAATTAAGGGGTCTAACCAACGTCATAAGCATACCCCCTCGTGTTGCTAAAGTTACTTTTATAAAAAAGTTACATTTAGCAACACCAGGGGTCTACTTGTGGCCACGGCGAACTAATCCCCTCGTTGGGCCAGTGCCGGATGGATGAGGGGGTTAGCCTGCGAGCCGTTCATCAACCTCCATTCCCCACCCTCCCCGGTTCCCTTCTCCAGCCGTTCCCACCCTCCCCTACCCCACCCTCTCGGTCTGCAGCTCGCTCCCCGTTCTGGAGCCTCCCGCCCCAACCCAGGTCCCATCCACTTCAAACATGCTCGGCCATTGTGGAGATTAGTACCGGAGAGCTTGAAGTCACTTGAGCTGCTGGTTTCCGTAGAGTCAGAATGACTATTATTCAGACACCTCTGTGTTTAATCACTAATGTGCACATACTTTGCCATTTTTACCCCATAATATTTGTTCTCATGTACCAAATTTGGGAGTTGCGGTGTTGAAGATTGGAACTATTGGAGTTGTAGAGAAGTCTTCTCTTTGTAAGTCAAAAAATCGCTCAAATCAAGCAAGACCCATTGCTCCGCTTCAACGACTTTAAACTTCCATACACATGTTACAGCTGAACTGGTAGAGAGGAATGAGGAATGAGAATCTGCACAAATTTTCCATTATAGTCGCGTATAATTCTTCTTAGAAGCAAAAAATCACAGGACGATTCTGAGCTGGTTCTGTACGTGAATGCTCATCAACATTCAAGCTGAGCATTCTCAGTGATTACTTCCTTGATAAATGCATCACCATTCCAAGTTCCAGCTTGAGCCAATCTGTAGTTAACCCAAATCACCATAAGTCTAGACCAGGTTGCAATTAGTACCAGATCATGGATTGTTAAGATTACGTTTTTTGTGCCCAACCATAGAGTTTTCTCGATAGAGTAGGAGGTCTGAAGTGGATAGGTTAAATTTTTTGCTGAGCAAGATAAATCTAGACTTTAAGTCACGTTGACACAAGGGCGGCTCACAAAACAAATGAAGATAGTGTTGAATGGACTGTGTCTAGTAGCATTAACACAAGAGAGAGGTTACAATGAGAGAGGTGCAACTAATAAACAGACTACTGCTATCTAAATCTGGAAGTAAGGCTGTGGTCCAATTAGAGAAGAGAGTCGTCATGGATGAACGTTGGATGAATGGTGAGCGCACAGGCGCGTACTTCCAATACCTCCCCGCGACGCATGTGAGTGATATTCTACAAGAGGTCTATACAGAGAGGTGGAAAAACATAGGAGCGAGACACGACGTCGAAGATGAGTACTGCGAGGGACTTGGTAAGGAAATTTGCATGAATAATCCGTGCTCGTTTTAGTTGATGATCTCTGAAGAGATGATGTTGTGTCGTAGGTGGAATTGTTCGTTGATTGGGTGGTGATGACAACGTATTTGTTGTTGCGGATGCTGGCGGCATACTTCGGTACCTTGGGGGAGGTTGTTGGGCGAATAAGTCACCAATTCAACCGTGACAAGGTGGTGCCATGCGTAGGAAGGCAAGGTGAATGGTCGTCGGAGAAGCTGCCATCCCTTCGAGCATCATCGAGTGGTAAGGACAAAACTGTGAGGGAGTGTTTTGGTACAGATTCTGGAAGGGAAATTAGGGTTTCAGAAGATAAGGCAATCATGGGTATTGGCAGTAGGTTTCAGGTATATGGTGTTAGAAGAGGGTACCGTACTGGGCTGTTTTACACTTTGGAAAGAATAAGAGCGTCAAGTGAAAGGATTTAGTGGTGCTGAATATCGTGGTTTTAAGGATATGGAGAAAGTTGTCTTCTATCTAAGAGGTTTTGACTAGAGTAGAAAGCTAGTGATACCAAGTGTATCTCTATGTTTTTCAAACTTGTGACGGGAGAGGGGTTTGGTAAAAATGTTAGCTGCTTGCTCGTCTATGGATAGATAATGTAGGGTTACGTCCCCCCGCGAAACCCTTTCTCTAATAAAATGATGATGTACATCGTTATGATTGGTACGTCTGTAAAAAACTGGGTTCTTGGCAAGCTTGATCGCAGATTGATTGTTACAGTGCATGGATATAGTGGTGGTTGGTTGTAGATCTCTATGAATGTCTGAATTGCTAAGGATGACAGAAAGAGCGGGTGTGGATGTCGGGTGGGGTTCTAGCTCTTCTAAGAGTCGTTTAAGCCATACTGCCTCGGAAGTGCCATTTGATAGACTGAGGTACTCGGATTCGGTGGAATTCTTGGAAACTGTAGGTTGTTGTTTACTTTGCCATGTAATAGTAGACCCTGCTCATAAAAAACAATAGCCACCTGTGGATTTTCTAGTGTCATTGCAGGAAGCCCAATTGGCATTGGTATACCCTTGAACTGGAGTTTGGTGCTCACGTTGATAGAATAAGCCGAAATCCACGGTCTTTTTTATGTAGCGCAAGATGTGGAGGACCGCATTCATGTGAGGAAGTTGAGGAGCTGCCATGAAGCAAGAGACAAGTCCGACAACAAATGCGATGTCTGGTTGAGTGGTAGTAAGGAAAATGAGCTGGCCGACAATTTGATAGTAAGAGATGACGTTGACCAATGTGGCATTCATGTCACTAAGAAGAATGAGACTAGTGGGAAGAGGTATATGTTCTGGTTTTGATTTTCCATACCGTGATCCTAGAGTATTTGGAGAGCATATTGTGATTGATTTAGAAATATACCGTTGTGGCATTTCATGAACTGAACACCTAGATAGCGTGCTACAATGCCGAGGAAGGTACAATCAAATTTTTCTCCAATTTGTTGTGTGAGAGTAATGATCTCTATTTTGTTTCCTCCCGTAATGAAGATGTCGTCAACGTATATAGTAAGCAGTATTTTGGCGCGTCCTTGTCCTTTGTAATAGAGGTTTGAGCTGCTGGTGCTCCGTGTAAAACCAAGGGATAATAGGTAAGTATGAAATTCTTCATACCACATTCGTGGACTCTGTTTGAGGCCATAGAGTGAGCGTTTTAACTTACAAACGAGGTGTTATGTGCCAGGAATCTCGAAACCTTGGGGTTGAGTCATATAGACGTCTTCCTAAAGATGTCCATAGAGGAAAGCCGTTTTTATATCAAGGTGGTAAATGTCTTGACCGAGGCGGGCTGCATGAGCCGTAAGAGTGCGAATAGCGGACCATTTTACGACGGGAGTGAAGACTTCATCAAAGTCTATGCCTTGCCGTTGTTGGAAACCACGAGCTACTAAGCGAGCTTTGAGACGAGGTGTTTGATCGGGTAAGGGAGTTTTCGTTTCATATATCTATTTTGCAGAAATGGCTTTCTTGCTAGGAGGTAAAGAGACTAAATCCCAAGTGTCATTTTTATATATTGAATCCATTTCATCTTGCATTGCCTTGGACCAACGAGGATGTGCAGCGGCCTGAGCATAGGTGATGTCATCGCCAAGGTCTTCAAGTATACGTTCAGTGAGACAGAGATCAAAGTCTTCGGGTGTAACTGAGAGAATGTAGTCATCCAATTTGATACTTTGTTTTTGAAATCTTGTAGATCGGTGGTGGACTCAGGAAGAGTATGTTGAATACGTAGAAAGTGGTCCATGATGTCGTAAGTTGGCTGAAGGTCTTGAGTGTGAGATAAAAACCCAAAAGTCGTTCATCAAAGAGTACATCACGTGAGATGATAATTTTTCTTTGTGAATGCATCTGTATGCCTTAGTTTGATCATCATAGCCAACATGAATAGTGATGAGAGATTTGTGATCAAGTTTGTTTATCCCTTTGAGGTGAACATATGCTCTGCAGCCAAAAATGGAAAGGTGTGAGATATCGGGTTTCCTACCTGTGAAACATTCGAGAGGTGTGGATTGTGGAAGGGAGCGGTGTGGCATTCGGTTTGCAAGATAATTGGCGGTGCGGACGGCTTCTTCCCAAAGGTTAGTAGGAAGAGAAGTGTCGAATAAGAGAATACGCATTGTTTCACAGAGATGTCGATTTTTTCGTTCTACAATACCATTTTGTTGAGGGGTGTGAGCGGCAGTGAGTTGTCTCTATATTCCTTGCTGCGAGCAATAGGTGTTGAAGTCTGTGGATAAAAATTCACTGCCTCGATCAGTTCTAAGCCACGCAATAGATAATGAGGTTTCCCGCTCCACACGGCGCTAAAAGTTTTGAAATGTCTGAAAGGTGTCGCTTTTGACGGCTAGAGAGTAGACCCATGTCCGCCTTGAAAAATCATCAATAAATGTAAGAATATATCGATTTCCAAAGAGGGATTGTCCCGGAAATGGTCCGCATAAATCCGAGTGAAGAAGTTCAATAGGTCTGGTGGTGAAAGGTGTCACCTGTTTAGGAATAGCATGGATATGTTCCTTGCCTAAGATACATGCTTCACAGGTGTGAAGAGAGTCTTTGAGTGAGGGAAGTCCGGTTACCATGTCGTGCCTAGAGAGGTTTGAGAGAGACTGAAAATTTAAGTGTCCTAAACACTTGTGCTAGAGTTCTGTGAGAGCTAGTGTAGACATAGAAATAGCGTTTGCAAAATAGGGAGGTGGTGAGACATCTAGTGTCGTAGAAGCCTCTGGAGTAGATGTCTGAAGTCAATACAAGTTGTTGGATGTGTTGTTTGTGGCTTGTGAGGATAACTTTGTGAAAGTTTCCTTTCTCAAAAATCCATAAGTTTTTTGGTCTAAAAAGCGTGTAGTGTCGAGCATCAGCTAGTTTTCCCACAGATAAGAGATTCTTGCATAGACGAGATACATACAGAATATCTGAGATCCGTTTATTGCCATGTAAAGTCATAGCACCATGTGCGTTTATAGGAAGAGCACGGCCACTTGCAGTTTTGACCTGAGAGTTTGGTCCAGTTCTAATATCTGTGAGTAACTCTCTATTACCCGTAACATGTGTACTTGCTCCACTATCTAAGTACTAGTTGGATTCATCTCCATGAAATTCTGTTGCATAGATCTCATGAGTGGTTTGTGAAGGTGGAGTCTCTTCACTTGTGATGTCTGCAGGAACAATTTCTATAATATGAGCTTGATTTCCCTTCTGCAAGGTTCCATCTCGAAGTTTCTGGACACGATTTCGTAAAGATGTAATTTCGCATCTATCAGCCCAGTGATGATAGCTACCACACATGTAGCATGCTCCAATCCTGCCGGAGTTACTGCGGGGAGTCCCACGGTGATAAGTCCAGTTGTTTGAGTTCTGACATGATTGGTTAAGATTCTGAGTTTGACTGTTTGCGGCGCTAGAACCACGACCGCTGCCGCTGGAGTTGTTGCTGCTGCCGTTGGAATTCCAACCGCCTTGATGTGAGTCTTCTCGGCCTCCACGACCATGACTGCGTTGTGATATGCCGCCGCGCTTGTAAACGTAATTTGTTGTTTTGTCAGTGGCGGCTAAAGCTTCTTCAGTGGCTTTCTTCCTGGAACATTTTTTGTCTTCTTGTAGTAATCTGGATTCCAATCCAGAGAAACTGATTTATATTTCCCTTCTAGATATAATCTCATAGAAAATTGCCCAGCTATGAGGTAGATTGGTGAGAGTGCGGTTGACGAGTTCATCGTCTGGGACAATGATGCCAAGATTGGCGAGTTTTGCAACTACTATAGTGATAAATTTAAGGTGATCCTCAATGCTAGTCTTTTCTAGCATTTTTAAGTTGTACAACTGAGATCTCAAGGTAACTTCATGATTGATAGACTTGAACTCAAATAGTGCACGTAGCTTGCTAAACATTTGTCTAGGTTCAGTGAAAATCATGATGTGAGGTAAAGGGCATCCTTAACTGAAGATACGATGATCCATATTGCCTTGATCTGCTGATCTGCAACGCTTGCCTGATTGACAAGTTCTGCTGCAGATGGTGGAACAAATGCTGTGTTGGTGACTTCAGATGAGTCTTCCACGTCAGTTGGAGAATTCCGAAGAGCTGGTACAAGATCTGGATCTACCAGATGCCATAAGTGCTCTCCTTGGAGAATTGTTTTCATAGACTTGAAAGACCAGATGGAATAATTAGTGCTTCCTTGTAGTTTCGATCCTTCTGAAACGTCTCTGTTGCTCAGATAGGACTCCATATTACTGAAGAAGAAGAACCCAAGTGATATTAGAACGTCGCGTCGAGCTATCCACCCGAGGAGATATCAAACACGGTGGAGATATCAAGGATCGTCACAGGTTGCTCGGTAGGCTACAGTGATGGGCCACGTGAATGGAGTAGGTTTCTACAGTAGAGTGTCTGTATATCTCCGCACCTACCGTTCTATTGGACTACCGTTGCTCATGCGGTTCACTTTTTGACACCTGAGAAAGCATCTCAGGAGACGAGAGATTTAACAGAAACAATGTAAGGAAATAGAAACAACGTAAGGAAATAGAAACAACGTAAGGGAACAACATAAGAAAACAGCGTCGCTGAGCGTGACTCCAGTAATAGCTGACACACAACTTCGAGCAACTAGATTCAATTGTGGTACTAAGTCGGCTTCTGGTATCTGCTGCACCAATGCTAGTGCTAGAGGCTAAGACTCAGAAGAGAGGAGGTTCGGGTCGATGCCCGTGATATATCTCATAGATGAGAATGTCACAACCCTACGATGAGAGTGAGAGGATGTGTTTATTGATCATGATTGCTCGTACTGAAGAACAAGAACATTCAGCCACAGTATGTGGGCGGAGAACCACGCTCTGATACCATGTTGAATGGACTGTGTCCAGTTGCATTAATACAAGAGAGAGGTTACAACGAGAGAGGTGCAACTAATATATAGACTATTGCTACCTAAATCTGGAAGTAAGGCTGCGGTCCAATTAGAGAAGAGAGTCGTCATGGATGAACGCAGGATGAATGGTGAGCGCACAGGCGTGTACTTCCAATAGATAGGTCCAAGCAAAAGTATCACTTTCAAAGGTAGACAGACAATGACAGACTACTGTGTCATTTATCAAGAGAACCACATGACACATTTACAATAGTATTCAAATGAACAAATTTTCTATCTGGAGAAGAAAAATTAAACACGTGAGGAAAGGACGGCAGCATTTAGTAGCAACTCCGAAACATCAAAGCTCTCTGGTACTAATCTCGACAGTGGCCGAGCATGTCTGAAGTGGATGGGACTTGGATTGGGGCGGAAGGCTCTAGAATAGGGAACGAGCTGCAGACCGGGAGGGTGGAGGACGGGAGGGTGGGAATGGCTGGGAAGGGAACCGGGGAAGGTGGGGAACGGAGGTTGATGAGTGGCTCGCAGGCTAACCCCTTCATCCATCCGGCGCTGATCCAACGAGGGGGTCAGTTCGCCCTGGGCGTCTACTTATGACGTTGCTCGGACCCCTTAATTTTAGTAGTGACTAAATGGTCAACTCTAACTTCAAATCCAAACTACTGTACTACATCAATCGCCCGAAGAAACCCTAAAGCTTCTTTCCACGTTTGGCAATATGACTTTGTTGCCACACTGGTTTTCATTTCTTCAAGGGTTACACTATTTTGATGCCGAGAGCTGCAATGAATTACGTTTAAACCTCCTCCGACGTGCATGCATGCGAAACGAGATGGCATCATCCATCCGAATGCTCCTTTCATCCATCCAAACGCGCTTCCACTTCCGTTATCATCCACTACTATTCATCCGCGAAAGGGCCTTATCCGAAGCCAAAAGACTTGAGCTGCTGCACTTGCTCGCTCACTTGCAATCGTCTACTGCAGCGATGGCGTCATCGACGGCAGCTTTCGCAGCTGCGGCTGTGGCTCTGCCTTCCGCCCTCGCATCCTCCTCTTCCGCCCTCGCATCCTCCTCTTCCGCCTCGCGCGTGGCGGTCTCAAGGCCTGCCGTGCGCCTCATACTCTCAATGCCATCAATTACCTGTATCGCCGGGAGTTTTTCGATAGGAATTCGTGATAGCACTTAGCGGAATGCTCGTATTGTCGGGAGTTTTCGATAGGAATTCGTGAAATCACTTAGCTGAACTGGCTGTTTCCAACGTTTGGCGTCGTTAGAGTGCGGTGTTGAACGAAGTTGAGGATTAGGGTTTAGTCGGAGTTTTCATGTGTGAGGTTTAGGGTTTGAGCGTATTGCATTGAATTTCAGGCGTCTTATTACGAGTGATTTTCATGGAACTCATATGTTTTTGAGCCTCTTCTAATCTCAGGGATTTTTTCATGGTGGAGGTTTGCGATTAGTTTGTGAGCGTTTTAAAAGCTGAGGAATTTTCAGTAGTGTAGGTTAAGTTTTCGACATTTGATAGTGCGAGCGTCTTCTAATCTTTGGAATTATTTTTTTTGATGGAGTAGGTTTATTTGTCGACATTTGAGGGGTTGAGAGCCGATGGACTGGTGAGCGGCGCGAATGCGGTGCGGCAAACGGCTGCAGCACAGACTTCATCTGCGCCGAATCACCCCAGGCTCACTGTGAGGGCAGCCGTTGCTGCTGAAGCGCCTCTGGTGCGTGACTGAGCACGTCTCGGAAAGAACGAGTGTTTCTGTAGGTTCTCCTCACGTTATATTCTCCTGCGTGTGATTCAGACCGCCACGAAGCAGAAGATCCGCATCAAGCTACGGTCGTACTGGGTGAACTTGATCGAGCAGGCGTGCCAGCAGATTCTGGAGGCGGCGCGGAACTCCGACGCCAAGACGATGGGACCCGTGCCTCTTCCTACCAAGAAGCGCGTGTACTGTGTGCTGAGATCGCCTCACGTCAACAAGGACTCGCGGGAGCACTTTGAGATCAGGACGCACCGGCGTCTCATCGACCTGGAGAATCCGAACGCGCAGACCATCGACGCTCTGATGCAGCTGGACCTGCCCGCTGGCGTCGACGTAGAAGTAAAGCTTTCTTAGATCAGTGTTCGTAATCCTCCTCTTGTATTTGCCTTTTGAGAATGAAGAAAATCAGTGTGCCATCCATTTTTTTTTACTCCTGCGCAGTGAGTGTGATGTATATGTGTGATGTTTGTGTTCTCACGAGACTGTTCCCGACATGTCCGAAAGGCGTGATTGGAAGGGCCATGATGCTATCCAACTCTTGGGCTCCTGCAAACCTAATAACCTCGTGAGCCTCTCACCATCTCTGCGCCGCCGTCCTCTTCATCTCTATCATGCATCCTATTAGGTCATTGAGATGTGGTTGTTCTTCGCCACCTTTTGCCGCTGATGGTCGAACGTTCTCTGCCATGATTGCAGGAGGAATGGCACAAAATCTGTGGTGGAACTGCGGCTGCTGGATGCAAAACCTTGGAGCGTAGATTCCATACGCTGATGGCGAGCGTTTTCTGAACATTGCGGGATGCTCCTCGGAGCATGATAGGGCTTCGTGATGGCTGAAAGTGATTTCGTTCCTCCTCTTGTCGTTTTCAGAGCCTTTGAGCAATGAAAGCGAAGCAGAATGAAGCGGAGAAGGATACAACGATTAGAATCACTTCTAGGGCATCGATCAAGGAGAGAGTGGCCGAGTTTAGGGCACAGGATTAGAAGGAGAGGAGTGTGAAGGTGACCTAGAGAGGTTTACGACGCTTGCCAGGATGTCGATGGAGAACAGAACGATGTTGATGAACCTGCTCATGGCAGGAGCGGCGGTGGCTGCCGTGGCCTCCGCCGTGTTCATGTGGCAGAAGCTGCAGCGGGCCCTCCCCGTGCAGACTGCAAACCAGACAAACCAGGCACTGGGGCTGTTGTACCAGTTTCAGCATGCGGCGGCGACGCCCTTGCACATCCTGCGCCAGATCGCGGAGCACATGACCATTGAGATGACCGCCGGCCTCATGACGGAGGGCAAGAGCAACCTGCTCATGCTCCCCACGTTTGTGGAGAATCTTCCGGACGGGTGATCTCTGGCTTCTTGCTTTTGCACGCATACCTGGATTGTGCCATTGCATCATGTTTTGGCTCTTCTTCATGTAGGTGCGTTACTGAACATCTGTTTGCAGTCTGCCCGTTCCGAGCCCTAGATACAGGAGTTAGTTGCGGAGACGAGAGGTTGAAATGCGTATCAGAATTTTGCAGAACCGAAGAGGGGCTGTTCTATGCGTTGGATCTGGGCGGAACCAACTTTCGGGTCTTGCGCTGTCTTCTTGGGGGCATTGAAGGCAGGGTTTTGAAACAAGAGTATGAAGAAGTTCCGATTCCCAAGTCACTTATGCTGGGGACAAGTGAGGTACGGGCAATCAATTTTTGGTATCAGATTTTTGGTATCAGGTATTTTGGATGAGGATACCAGATTTGTCATCTTCCGAATTGAAATTCTTTCCTGATCACAGGGCAACTTTCTTTGTGCAGGAGCTTTTCGATTTCATTGCCAAGAAGCTGGTCGACTTTGTGAACCGAGAAGGAGAGGAGTACAGACCCAAAAACGGGCGGCAACCAGACGTTCGCGAGATTGGACTGACGTTTTCATTTCCTGTCAAGCAGACGTCAGTCAAATCTGGTATCCTCATCCAGTGGAGCAAGGGCTTCAAAATTGCTGACGGGGTACGCAATATATATTCCATGTTCATATTCACTTGAATTGAATCACTTTGCATGTTCCTCAAGAGGCGGTGTTGTCATTCAGGTTGGAGCAGATGTGGTGGCGCTGCTGCAAAGTGCGATCAACCGTCAGCATGGGCCCAGAATGGAGGTGGCTGTGTTGGTATGGCTCTCACTTTCCTCTCCGTTTGCATTTCTTTTGGTTTGGCTTCCAGCGAAGGAATTATCTTGACATTTGCATCGAAGAGTCTGCTCGTGTAGGTGAATGACACGGTGGGCACTCTGGCCGGTGGGCGCTACTGGAACGACGACGTGATGGTGGGGATGATTCTGGGGACTGGCACCAACGCTTGCTACGTGGAGCGCGACCTGCCAAGCTACGCCCAATCCAGAACGGGCGAGATGGTCTTCTTCTCAGCCTTATTCTCGAGTCACATGTCTTGTGAAGGGTCATAAGAAGCAACTCAGTTCTAAGCTCATCTAGTACCTCAACATCGGACGTTTGTGAATGGCATACAGGTTATTAACATGGAGTGGGGCGGATTCTGGTCGTCACATCTGCCCCGCACTTATGCCGATGACCAGCTTGACAACGAGAGCGTCAATCCTGGCCAGGCGGTAAGCCTGCCCATCTACTGCCTTGAGTATGTTATCAGTCATTGATCCCAGCTGTTTAGTATCGATCGTAGCAAATGGAAGCCTAAGAATATCGATGTGAGTTGCGCAGGGTTACGAGAAAATGATTGGCGGCATGTACCTGGGAGAGATCGTCCGGAGAGTGCTTGTGAGGATGGCGAGGGAGGCTAGCCTTTTCGGTGACCAAGGAGTCCCATCGAAAATGAATGTGCCATTCTGTTTGGTGTAAATTGCTTCACACCTTGCACTGATAAACGAACTGTACACAACATTCATTAGCTGGATAAATCTGCACCATTCTGATAGTGGCGCATCTCGGGCATAACTGAGCTGTTCCCAAGATTCGACTGTAGGTCATCTTTAGCTAAGGAGAAGGGGTGATTTGATGTAGTCCACAGTTTATTGCGTTTTCTGGTAGGGCTCTTCTCCCTTTCTAGTTTGCTCCCTCACTAGAACTTAGGTACTACTTAATGTTATGTATCAGTTGTGACAATTGATTTAGAATTGTTAACTCGCAGAACTCCAGAGATGTCCAAGATGCATGCCGATGAGTCTGCCGACTTACGAGTGGTGGCCAAAATTTTGCGAGACGTGTTTGGGGTAAGACTCTACTACCGACAGCCAAATTTGGGCTGATATTTTAGTGGCTTTTTGATGAGGAAAATATATTTTTTGTAACAGAAGCCTGTGAGTGATCACTGTTGGTGTCGTTGGGCAAATCAGGTTCAGAAGAGTGAGTTGCCGGCGCGGAGGATCGTGCACGACGTGTGTGATATTGTGACCATGCGCAGTGCGAGGCTGGCGGCGGCTGGAATCGTGGGCATTTTGAGGAAGATTGGGGGGGAGTCGTGGGACACGACGGGGCAAAGCGGGACGCTGAAGACGATCAATCGGAACTCGCGGGTAACCACCAGCACCAAGCTGAAATCGGGGAGGGTCGTGGTGGCCATGGACGGAGGGCTGTACGAGCACTACACGCAGTACCGCATCTACATGCAGGCTGCTGTGAACGAGCTTCTGAGCGAGGCCATGGCCAAGCGCCTGGTCATCCAGTTGTCCAAAGATGGGTCCGGGATTGGAGCCACCATTCTTGCAGCCTGCCACTCAAACTTCAGGTACTACCAGACAACAATATTACTCGCTTTGCCGAAGAATCTTGCTGCTGCTTATGCCCTGCTTCTGTACCTCGCCTTGTTTCATTTCCCATCGGTTTAGAAACAATCCTCATGTCGATGTGGGAGTCAGGACGAGATGATGCAAGCAGAAGGATTTTACACGCATTTGAAGTAGTGCAGAATGTGAACGGCTTGGACCAAGCGAGAGTGTTTGCTTGCTGTGTGCTAGTTAGCAGATTCCTTTCTTTGTGCCTTTTTGCGTAAGCAAAGGAAGGGAGATCATCCTTAATTTGTATCTGTCGTTGGACTCGTTTTTTAATGGTGCCTTAATGTGCTTTTTTTGCGCTGTTGCAGAGGTAGTGGATCTAGTGGATCTAGATGAGCCACGAGCGTTCAAAGGACCAATGAGGTCAATTAATGGGGTATTGCAAAGCTTGACTTGAAGCAGGATCGCTGCAGAGCTGACAATTGGATTAAGGTATTGTAATGAAATGCCAAGTCTTGTATGTGAGTTGGGAGCACTTGGTGAGTCTGAGCATCATCCTTGGGGGTGTTGATCTCGTGGATGACCTCAAATCACATCTTTTTTGTGCACCATAATGAGCCACCATCCGATTGGTGCAAGTTTCTCCAGCTATGCAATTTGCTCCGCATGTCCTATTCAACTGTTTTTTTTCTGGATTTAATTGAAGTTTAAGTTTCATAGCGACCGCTATTTTGCATTTTTAAAGTTCTATACATTGTGCTTTGGAATAAAACCTTTAAGATGTAATGAAAAGGAAAAATTAATTTACAACAGTTGGCTTCCTATTTAATAAGATATCGTTATGCCATTGTTCCTTCTAATTAGTGAACATGAAGAATTGGTCTTTGCTTCTTGGATACCAATACACGATACCAAACAAATCAAGTTTTTACTTATTTTCGACCTACTTGCAGAAACTTGTTTGAAAAAACCTTCTTTGAATAAGTGTGTAATAGGGGTGTTGGTAATAGAAATAGAGTCTTTGAATATAGGGCCCACCGCTTCATCATATTGACAAGGGTAGAGAAAATTTGGCAAAAATAGAGCCACTTATACATACCAAACAAGGATCCAACCTTCTCCAAACATACAGTGACTTCCAAGACTGAGTACAAACACAACATATTGAAATTCAACAAACAATGTAAGGAAATTGGATGCACCAAAAATGAAACCATAAATTGCATAGGATTACCATTGCAATGAGTCCTACTTCCATGGGGATTGAGGTCTTACACACAAGTATGCATGTACAGAAAAAAAGTGAAGTGAAGTTCAGTCCAAAACTCAGTTTTGCTCCCACTAGCAAGAACAAAGTTAAAAAATTTGTCCACCTACCCGTAGCAGCTATAACAGCTGCAATGCGCTCAGGCATGCTTTTGTAAAAGTTCTTACACTCATTGGGAGTAATTGAAGCCCAACAATCGTCAACACGCTCCCACAATTCTAATATTCCTTCAGAAGGTCTCTCATATTGGTTCAGTTGGCGTTTTGAAGTTGCCCGTAAGTGTTTGACTCGATTCAAGTTTAGAGCTTGCGCCGGCTACTTCAAAAGAGTGAATTTTTGCAAATTCAACCAATGGCGCACACTCTTGGATGTATATTTCGGGTCATTATCTTGTTGAGAAATCAAATTGGCAGGATCTAAATTGTATGCATGTAGTGTACAAATCAATTTGTGCTCTAAAATTTCTCTATACATGTACTGATCTATTCTTCTCTCAATCCTGTACATCATACGAGGGCCACTTGGAGTCATGCAACCCCATATCATCACTCCCCACCTCCAAACTCGACAATTTGTTGCACCATTCCAGCACTTCCACTCTGCCCATCACGAAACCAACACCAACTGCGACCATTAGAGCAAAATTGGTTGATTTTTGTTTCATGAGAGAATACTACACAATCCCAATGATATTGCAAAAAATCTCAACATTGACATTGTATACACCACAATTACTCCACCTACACGTACACTAACCCGTCTAAACCACAATAAAAAAAATGGTCGAAGACCCCCTCTACATACAACTCCACACCACCAACCTCTCCAACCCCCCTACTTCCCAAATTCCAATCTTCCACCCTTCTAAAATTTGACCCCAACTTTAGTTACTACACCGATGGTTCCTTCAAAGAACCAACCAAAGTAAGTCCGGGACACTAGCACCGGGAAATAGCCGGCTATGGAATATACAACCCCACCAAACAAATTAAACTTGCTAAAAGACTACATGGACTTCAAAATATCCTAAAAGCCAAAATGATGGCTATCCACAGAACCCTCAAGATAATTACCATGAATATCCCAACCAACCAACCCACATTTTCACAGCTTGTATTAATGTATTATACCTCCTAATCACAAACATAAAACACCCCACTCAACGCAATAGTCATCCGGACCAAACTATCCTAACCTCCATGGTTGAAATGCTCCAAAATCGCACACAAATCACCACACTACATAAAGTTTGAGCCCATGCTAACATAGACGGCAACGAACAAGTTGACAAATTAGCAAAAGAGGGTTGTGAGAAAGCATACCGAGATGCCAAACACCCATACGAACACGCTTATGCCACCCCATACTACTTTCATAGATAGGAATGGCCCTCTATGGGCGAGACCCCCAATAGAGGCCCCATAAAATTCTTGGATAAATACCTCAAAAAACATGACCAAAAAATAATTTGGAAATACTCACAGAAAAATTCCCTAATATAGATAAATGGACCGGTAATACAAACATTGACAAAGAATTCTCCACAAATTGTTGGAAAAACCCCATTATCATGGATCAACAAAACATATGCCTAGTCAAATTCCGCACTCGACAGTATATGGGAAATGCTTGTAAACAACTCTTCTTTGGCATAGAAAGATTCCCCTCCATAATGTGTTCAACATGCACCTCCATAGACCTAGACACATGGCTACATGTACTCCTCAAATGCCATAACCCTCATGTACATGCCCTAATTGTTAAATGCCACAACAAAGTGGTGTCGGCAATTTGTAAATTAATTGTGTCATCAAATAAATCCCGGTGTTTCATCCTCATGAATGCCGGGACCTTTAACGACAATCCGCAAGAAAATACGGTTCCCCCATGGTTGTTACCATGCACATGTGGTACACAAAGATGTCATTGCAATGCCATATTTAAATCCGACCTATTATGTGTTAGAGGGTTGCCACACAAAGACTCCGTACCAACCCACATTGACCGGAATCCCACCATTCAATTTATTGAATTCAAATATTGTAATAATAGATTCTTACGGGAAGCTATTGTAAACAAAACAAACCAACTACTCCTCAATGATATTTAAGCACTTGGATGGAACGTAGATCCCCTGAGAGGCGGTTTACACTACGGACCAAGAACTCGTCCCATGACCCTCTTAAATCTGTGATTGGCTCCATCAACTCGTCCCGGGATGACTTGGGTTTACACTAGGAGGAAAAAAGAAAAGTGACCAAAGGAGTTGAGGTCCTCAAAAGGCCTAGAAATAGGCCTAATGGATAATGTTGGAGGGTCCCCCGGATTTTGTGGCGAGAGAGGCTGAATGACGGTTATCTCGTTGCTGAAACGAGGAGACCCTGGGCCTGAGATGTTGTTTTATTATTTTTAAATTGATTTTTTTTTTTTTTTTTTTGGTTTTTTTTTTGGGAGGGGGTCCAATGTTATTGTAGATACAATGGTGGCCACCCTTTCTGTCATTTTTGGCTTGTTTTATTTTCTTTGTTATTTTAGGAAATACTGCCCTTTTTAGGCATTCATTAAAAAAATCATCACGGCCACTTTTTAGTACATGGTCATTCCTGCCGGTCCAAGTTCGGTTTACACTTAGTGAGAGGCCCAAAAGCTTTAAAAATAACAGTTTTATGAAGTGTGACCATGAAGTGTGACCATGGAATTAATCCATTTTCCTTGGTCACGGCTCTTGGTCTATAGTATAAACCGCCCCTCATTGTCATCACCGCAGGTGCAAGAGCCACCACCTTTATTCCCTCAATGACAACTCTTGAAGAAACATTTAAAATTCCCATATCCTCAATTAAGACCACCTTCACAAATATTAATACTATTGCAATCCAACATGCTATGCCCATACTCCTACACAAAAGGAAACTTGAAAGCAACCAAAATATGTCCACGAAGCTCTTATCAAAGGCAATCTAGAATAAAAATTTCAGAGAAATTTGATTTTTTTTCGAATTTTAGGAACCTGCCCAAAAATCAAGGAATCCCCCCGAAGGAGACTCTGGTCCTTTAGGGGTTAAGCCGTCAACTGATGTGGCATTAAATGCAGTATATTATAAAATAAAAATGGCTAAAGGTAGACTAAGCTATTTTGTACTCAGTTTTGGCGGTCACTTTATCGGACGAACACCCCGTCGAAACTCATAGCTTGGCAAACCATTGAACTCCACCGAAATATCCTTTTATACTACCCTCTCACTCTCTATTTTATGCTTGTGCTGTTTGTGTGGCTCCATTCCGACCAACAAAAGCACCGAATAATTCTCTCGACCTCGGAATGAAAATTATTCACCTCAAAGCTGCAGCCAATCACTACAGCAGATCTAACTAGGAGCCCATGGGAACGCCGAAAAGGAAAAGTAACATGAGAGCCGAAAAGGGAACAAAAAAAGAGACGGGAAAGGGAACCCAAGAGAACAGCCAAGGGAACAGAATATGACAGAGGAACAAGGAAAACCACAAAGGAGACCACAAATCGAACATGGGGAACAGGGAAGGGAACTGGGAACGCCGACAAGGAAAGTAACCTGGGAACACTCGAGAATCTCAGATGGAACAAGAAGAGAACAGAAGGGAACACAGTAGAACAGCGAAAAGCATGGAGAACAGAACAGCCAATGGAACAGAATAGGACAGAGGAACAGGGAACCAGAAGATGGAACATGGGGAATATAATGGGAACATTGGGAACATGCGCGGAACGAAGTTCGGAAGTTGGCATCGCTAAGGGAACAAGAAGAGGAGGAAAGGGAACTCAGTAGAACATCGAAGGGAACAGGAAAAGCAACGGCGGGAACCGGGAATGGAGCCTGGGAACATGAAAGGGAACGGGGAGGAGAGAGAGAGCGAGCGGCGAGGAAGTTGGCACCGCAAAGCAACAACCGCGACGGATCCGCTCAAAGCGTCGCGCGCGAGAGGCTCGTGGAGATCTGGAGTAATAATTCACGCCGCAAGCTTATTCGGACTTCACTCTCGCTTCGCAGATTGCTCGTGCCTTGCATTGCAACAAGTTTGTGAGCTTATGGAGCTCCAGATTTGACTCACGCTTCCGGATTTGGCATTGTCCCTTGTTGGTAGTAGTGCCATTGCAACTATCTAAGAAAGTCCAGATTGACAGGGTGAATGGTCTTCATTGTTGCAATTTTCTTGGGTTTGAGTTTTCTGGAGGCGACGATGTGCCGGGAATGAGCGAAGATCTAGTTGTGGTTTTTGAATTCTTGGGTTCACGAGGAGTGTGTGCGTTCCGGGTTTAGGGTTGCGTGAACTTGGTCGCTAGATTTGGAGGTTTTGTACCATTGTGAGGAGGTTGCGTGAGATTTTCACGTTCTGCTCCGTGAGTTTCGTTTGTGGGCGCTGATGAATTTTTCTGGTTCGTTTTTACTCAGGGCACGGGACTTTGCTTCCATGAGTTCGAGCTGAAGAAATTAGCAGAGCTGAACCGACAATCTTGACATCGCTGGTAAGTTCGTGATCTTGATCGCGAGGTTATAGGATTCTCTCAGCAAGTTTCCAGCCGTAAACCCTTGGTTTCTTTGAGTGCAGGTGCACACAATGGCCGCTCCGAAGTACTCCCGCATCGGGGAGCGCCCCGCTGGCCCCTCCGCCACGCTCATCATCGTCGGCTCCCTCCTCGTGGCTGGCCTCCTCATCGGTGCCTGGGTGTTCACCTCCCCCGCCGCCATCGCCGACGACGAGATCCAAATCCGCACCAACTCCCCAGACTCCAAGTTTCCCGTCGAAGAATCATCACACACTGTAGTAGAAGACTCACCAACCGATGAAGAATCAGCCCCTACAGAAGAATCTCCAGTCGAAGAAGCCTCTAGTGAAGAAAACCCTACAGAAGAGTCTCCAGTCGAAGAAGCCCCTAGTGAAGAAAACCCTACAGAAGAGTCTCCAGTCGAAGAAGCCCCTAGTGAAGAAAACCCTACAGAAGAATCTCCAGTTAAAGAAGCCCCTAGTGATGAAAACCCTACAGAAGAATCACCAGTGAAAGAAGAATCACCGGTCAAAGAAGCATCACCAGCTGAAGAGGAAGCTGAGCCTGCCTCAACGACCTCCGATGAAAGCACTGAAGAGACCGTCGAAGAGACGGTACCGACTTCCACGCTCCCTGAGGGGATCAATCCTGACGCGGAGCTGGACACGGACGCCCAGGAGCTGAACGCGACGAATTTCGAGACGCAGGTGGAGGAATCGCAGAAGGAGACAGGAACGACTGCTTCCGAGGTGAAGGAGAGTGTAGGAGGTGACGATGAAATTCCGGACTGGAAGCTGTGCACGTTTGAGGGTGCCCAGGATTACATCCCTTGCCTGGACAATAAGGCCGCGATCAAGGAGCTCACGAGCACCAAGCATTACGAGCACCGCGAGCGTCACTGTCCGTCCCAGGAGGACCTGCCGCTGTGCTTGTTGCCGTTGCCGAGCCACTACAAGGTCCCTATCAAGTGGCCGGAAAGCCGAGACGCGGTACGAAACATTCTTCGTCATTGTGTGCACAATCTTCTCCATAGTTTGTGTATTCTTCGCATCATAACAACTGTCTTCCGTTTGCGTGAGCTTCTTCATATTTCGTGCACGAGTATCAACAGCAAGAGACACTCATGTTTTTCTATGTTGTTTGCAGATTTGGTTTAGCAATGTGCCGCGCACAGAGCTGGCTTCCTACAAGTCGGATCAGAACTGGGTGAAGGTGTCGGAGAACAAGCAGAAGCTGATCTTTCCAGGCGGCGGAACGCAGTTCAAGACGGAGCATGGAGCCTTGCATTACATCGAGTATATTGAGAAGGTAATTACGTATTAGGATCGGTAACTTCTCCTATTTGTTTTCATGGTTTGGCTCCATTTTACATGTTTTTCAATCAAGCCAGGAACTCAGTCAACCGATATACCGAGTGAAACGCGATATCCCTTCAGTTGTTCCAAACAATCAACTATCTGAGTTCAAGGACCTAGGTTGACTAAGTTGATATGATGGTTTCGTGTACCTATCACTTGTTCTATGTTCCTGATCTGGTGGTTGCACAGAAAAGCTTGCTGGCAATCACAGGTATGTTTATGTTTGGACCGGTGATTTGCTCATATCCCCTTTTTTTTTTGCGTCAGATTGTGCCTGATGTGGCATGGGGAAAGCACGTGCGCACTGTTTTGGACGTGGGCTGCGGCGTGGCCAGCTTCGGAGGTTACTTGTTCGACAAGAACGTGCTCGCCATGTCGTTGGCGCCGAAGGATGAGCACGAGGCGCAGATCCAATTTGCTTTGGAGAGAGGCATTCCTGCGATCAACAGCGTCATGGGCACACAACGCCTGGTTTTTCCGAGCAATGTGTACGATGTTGTGCATTGCGCCCGGTGCCGAGTTCCATGGGAAAACGAAGGTGAGAAAATCAGTCTCGTCACAAAACCACGCGTGAATATTTTCACCAAGTGTGCTCCTTCTGCATTAGTAGTTCCACCTTTTTTCATGGGAAAAATATTACCATGGTTTGTGAACTTTGTTGCATTTGTATTAAAATTCTCTCGAAATCGTTTCTTGTGGATTCTTTTTGTTCTTTGGTTTGAGATGGATGTTGTTTTATTTTCCGTCAGGTGGGATGCTTTTGCTTGAGTTGAACCGTCTCTTGAGACCTGGAGGCTTCTTTATTTGGTCGGCGACACCCGTGTATTGGGACAACGTGAATGATACCAGGATCTGGAATGGTTAGAATTCACTCTCTTGCATTTTATGGAAGTTGTTTGCTACCTTCTCTTTCTTCTTCAACGCTCACTCTTAATTGCTATTAAATCAACGAAAGAGCTCGTTGGTCCCTTATTTAAAGGAGAGGTCATGAATCTTTGTTGCCTTTTCCTCTTTGAGCTCATGATTGACTACTTGGGAGCTACTGAGGGCTGAGCAAACAAGTCAAAGCTCATGGTATCTTTGCCTTACTTCATCAATTTTTTGTTGCAGAGACATCTGACCTCCTCTCCAGAATGGAATGGACGATGCTCACAAGGTCCATTGACCCAGAGACTAAAGTTGGCGTCGCCATTTTCCAGAAGCCGAAGGACAATGACTTGTACGCCCTCCGGAGACCTGATGTGCTTCCTCCATTCTGTGAAGAGGATGACAAGCCAGATGCTGCATGGTAACACCCCTACCCAAAATATTATGAATTCATTTCATAGTTGTGAACTGGTACATAACTGAGTTCTTTCCACAGTCACTCAAAGCTTCATCAAGATACCCCTCTTTTGATTCATAATACCTCACTCTTAATAGCTAGTAGATCAATGGAAGTCTTAATTAGAACCCTCAAATTAAGTACCCTAAATGGCTACATTGAGCTTATGGTACCTTCACCGAATTTTATTTCTGTAGGGGTCATCTCACATGGCTTTTTGTACACTTCTAGGTACGTACCAATGAAGGCGTGTATGCACAAGATTCCGACTGGAGAAGGTGTGCGTGGAACTTCGTGGCCAGCAGAGTGGTCTCTTCGTGTGGAATCAACTCCGGCCTGGATGAGCTCCGCTGAGAAGGGAGTGTTCGGTAGACCTGAGGCTGAGGATTTCCGATTCGACACAGGCCACTGGAAGCGTGTGGTCCACAAGTCGTACACGGGAGGGTTGGGAATTGACTGGAAGTCGGTTCGCAACGTGATGGACATGAAGGCAGGTTATGGAGGGTAAGCAAAGACTTTATTTTTGTGGATGTAAAGAACCATTTGTGAAGTTTGAAGGAGATACTTCCTCTTTTTTCATTAAACATCACCTTTAACCAGTTCTCAACTATTCTCAAAGGAGAGACCTATCTTTGTCAAATAATCATGTACTGATGTGGGTTTTTGTTTTATAAATTTGCAGATTCGCAGCAGCGCTCGTAACTCTTCAGGTCTGGACCATGAATATCGTTCCGGTGACCGAGCCAGACACGCTACCCATCATATTTGACCGTGGCTTGATTGGAATGTACCACGACTGGTGCGAGCCTCACAGCACCTACCCTCGCTCCTACGACCTCATGCACGCTGACCACTTGTTGAGCACTCTCACAAAGAGGTATGTATCTTCATTTTCAATCAATATCCTCGAAATGAACCAGGTGGTTGTTATGTCAAATGAGTGAGACTTGTATAGATAGAACACAAAAGAAACTTCTTATGTGCCATCCAAACTACCCCGTTGGTTGCAGGGTGAGCTTTCTTCTTCCCATTAGTGCGCAATCTGACCTCTTTCTAGAAGTTTCTAGTGACTCGTTTGAGGTTTAATGAGCCATGTCTCCATTAGGACGAAAGTGTCGTCTCCAATAGCTCACTAAACCTCAAACGAATCACTAGAAACTTCTAGAAAGAGGTCAGATTGCGCACTAATGGGAAGAAGAAAGCTCACCCTGCAACCAACGGGGTAGTTTGGATGCACATAAGAAGTTTCTATTGTGTTCTATCTATACAAGTCCCATATTAATCAGGGTGGAAACAATCTTCTCACGAACGTTTTCCAATCACTGCAGATGCAAGACGGTGAGCGTTCTCCAGGAGATGGACCGCATCTTGAGGCCAGACGGTTGGGCCATATTCCGCGACAGTTCGGACACCTTGGTGAAAGTGGAGGCCATTGTGAAGTCATTGCACTGGGACGTTGTCCTGTCGTCTACCCAGGGCAAGTCCAAGCTCCTGGTGGCGCAGAAGAAGTTCTGGCGGCCGGAAGCTGCAGATATTGAACTCAATGATGAACCTTAGGTGCACATTCATTCCAAAGCTGCAATTTTATTTCCGTAGGCAGTCTCAGTTGGATGTAGCAGACCGACTGTCAAAGATGGAATACCGTGTAGATATGTTCCACTCTTTGCACGGTGCTCTGGATTGTGGATCCAGTATTTAGCAGCCACAATAGTTTCTCAGACCATGTTTCTGTTCAGAACTAGAAAATTTCACTTTGAGCAGCTATTGTCCTTTTCACCAGATTTTTTTAGAACTATATATTCACATTCAGATTCTTCATGTACGTTTCCAGGTTTCTCTCCGTTCATTTCTCTGGCTTTTTAGGGTAGATCATTGTCTAGGTTTCAGACCCAGAATGGGACTCTGAGGTGTTAAAACTCAATTTGCATGAAATCCATGAAGGTATTAAAACTCAATTTACATGAAATCCATGAGGAACTAGGTTGTGTTATGTGAAGTTTAGATTTGCGCACACATTATATTAACACCCTAAAAAAAAATAGTATCATGATTTGGAGTTATAGAATTCATGGAAAAGCTAGGAATACAACAAAAAATACATCAAATACACTAAAATACCATTCCGCATA
Organism: Bryoerythrophyllum caledonicum; assembly: GCA_963971425.1. NCBI lineage: Eukaryota > Viridiplantae > Streptophyta > Bryopsida > Pottiales > Pottiaceae > Bryoerythrophyllum > Bryoerythrophyllum caledonicum. The sequence goes on from OZ020515.1 coordinate 4,107,115, forward strand.
CTATGTTGTATTTCATACACATGCAAAATGATTTTGGTCTTAAACTTTGGTTGACCAAAATCTAAGTTCTTAAAATCTCTAAAAGACATTCTTCATTGTTTTGTGATTGTTGATCTCTCTCATCGCGTACAGTAACTTCCGTTTTAATTTGTGTAAGTTTGGAACATTTTTGTATAAAATCAAGTAGACAAAAGTAAGAAAATCATCAATAACCATGTATAAATGTTTTCTTCACATATGATATGTCAATGCAAAGCTATCAACCTAGTGTAGATGAGAACCTTTTTTATTCAAAGTACGAAAATTCTTGCAACAGTCTATTGGTGGATGAAGTAGTGTACCCTCCAAAGTCCACAATTTTCATTACCAATATATAGTAACTTTAAACTATATAATCTAATCCATTAACCAGTGGATGTTGTGCAAATTTTCTCCAAAGTTTAGGTCATGGTTTGTGGTAAATTTTGCAAGGCTGTAAACTAAACTTAGGCATTATTTTTCCATCAAAGTTAGTTTAAAGAAAAAATTCAACACATTTCTTGGTTTTGGAGGAAGATGACATGGGTGCTAAAGGGTTAAAGTAAAATTATTAGAGGTGTACGTGGCATAATTGGAAGGTGGAGATGGATGCAATACTTGGTACAACATTAACTATCCATTGTACTTGGTTCCAAAATGCAATAGAAAAGGAGTAAACTTTAAAAAAAAATCCAAAAGAATAAGGGACCAATCAGGAAAGAATAACTGTGGACTCACACCATCAAATCATCTCTTTGTGAACTTTCAGCTTTAAAAGATGATGTACAGTACAATAGGGTGACATTCAAATTGGCCGTTTAGTAGTTCCAGGGATAGTGTCCTACACTGCTGCCAACTTTGACACCCTCCCTAAAGCTGAGAAATTGTTATTTTACCATGAAAATTTGGGGACAGCATCATCTTTATGTTGAAAACATGCATACCAAATTTCAAGTTCAGGAGACTTATACAAAAAAACTTATGCAAGATCTACCAACATGGGATAGCTGTGAGAAAAGTGTCACAGCTGCCAACTTTGACACCCTCCCAAGAATTGAGGAAATTTTTTTTGCCCATGAAATTTTTGGAGAAAAAACTTTTTTATGTTGTTTGCATGTGTGGAAAATTTCAAGTCCAAAAGACCCATACAAAAAATAATATTCCAAATCTACCAACATGTATAGTTTGGAGAAACAAAGGGGAAAACCATTTTACTACTTCCAACTTTGACGCCCTCTTTAGGATTGAGTTTTTGTTGATACATAATGAAATTTTTGGCACAAGATCATCTCTACGCTGGTAACATGTGGGGTAAATTTCAAAGCCAAAAGATGTACACAAAAAAGTTATTCCATATCTACCAACGTGTATGTCCTCCATTAGCGTCAATCACTGCTAGTAACCTAGAGGGCATAGAATGACATAGTTGAAGGAGCTTTGTACCATTGACTAACTTCCACTCTCTTTCAAGAACTACCTTCAACACATCTAAGCTTCTAGGGCATTGTTTGCCATGTTGCACAACATCTTTTAACATCCTCCAAACGTTCTCGATTGGATTGAGATCGGGAGAGTTTGTAGGCCAGTTGAGCTTTTCGAGAAGGTGGCTTTGTCTCCATTCTTCACATATTTTGCTCCTATGGACGGGTGCCCCATCTTCCATAAGCACTCCTTGTGGAATTTGATCCATGAAATGAACCAATTTGGCATCGTAATCCACTTCTATAAAATCCTTAGCAGAATGTTGACCTTTAGGCATAAAGACAAGTTCTGACTTTTGTCCTCCGGCAAATGCGCCCCAAATCATTAAAGAAGTCCTTCCACTTTTAAAAGTAGGAGCTAGACAGCTTGATGAATAACGCTCGTATGCACTTCTCCAAACATGAATTTGCCGAGAATTTTTTCCAATTTCAAAAGTAGATTCATCTGTCCAAACAACACGCTCCCACTCTTTTGCACTCCATCCACGGTACTTCTGAGCAAAAGCTAATCGTTGAGACATGTGACGAGGTGTCAAAAAAGGTTTTTTGAGTGCAATTCGACTAAAAATGCCATTTTTATGTAAGACCCTTTGAATAGTACGTCTACACACTTGAGTAGGACATGCATTGGTAATCTTTGAGAGTGAAGAGCAACGATGAATTTTTGAGTAATGCACAATACTACGAACATCTCTATCACTAAGCTTTTTAGCGTGACTTCCACCACAAGGTTTGCGCTTGTAGGTTCCATCTTCTCTAAATGTTTTTACTAACCTTGTAACTGTTCTAATAGGAACTCCAATAGTAGCTGCAATTTGAACTCTTGTAAATCCTCCCTCACTCAAACCTATGATGCGTGCACGAATTTCATCTGAAATTGCCATCATAAACTTATAGAGTGTGTGATGCTAGCTACAACAGTAGAGTAGGGGTTAGAGCAGAGCAAGGGGGAGAGAAGGGGGCCAAGGGGCTAGAGCATAGCAAAGGGGGTTGCAGGATTGACACGTGACAATTGGCAAAGGAAGGAGAACAGGGCTGGAGCAGAGCAAGGGGGCGAGAAGGGAGCCAAGGCGCTAGAGCAGAGAGGAGAGAGAAGGGTCGCCAAAATACAAGCCCATATGTATACATGAAAAATCGTTTTGCTCTTAATCACTCATCATGTATGCCCAATGTGAATCAACACTCATGCATCCCACAATACAACACTTTGCGTTTTGAGGATTGTCTCAACATTCAGTCTATCACAAATCACACACACCATTCCCTTTACGTAGTGTTCAATAGATATTTAGAAGAAAAAATTTGTCATGTGTCTAATGCACACTTTATGGCCAAGTGGATTCTTCTGCATGGAACACCTCTTCACTTCTTCATTTAGATGTTATTGATCTTTTTGAGAAGCATTTATGTTTGGTGGCTTACTCACATGATTGAGTTCAATGAAAAAGCATGAGGTGTCAAAGATATTTTGACATTTTCAATATGACCTTCAAATTATTTATCATAGTTACACATGTTGATAGATATGGAATAACTTTTTTTATGTATGTCTTTTGGCTTTGAAATTTATCCCACATGTTACCTGCGTAGAAATGATCTTGTGCCAAAAATTTCATTATGTATCAACAAAAACTCAATCCTAAGGAGGGCGTCAAAGTTGGAAGTAGTAAAATGGTTTTCCCCTTTGTTTCTCAAAACTACACATGTTGGTAGATTTGGAATATTATTTTTTGTATGGGTCTTTTGGACTTGAAATTTTCCACACATGCAAACAACATAAAAATGTTTTTGCTCCAAAAATTTCATGGGCAAAAAAAATTTCCTCAATTCTTGGGAGGGTGTCAAAGTTGGCAGCTGTGACACTTTTCTCACAACTATCCCATGTTGGTAGATCTTGCATAAGTTTTTTTGTATAAGTCTCCTGGACTTGAAATTTGGTATGCATGTTTTCAACATAAAGATGATGTTGTCCCCAAATTTTCATGGTAAAATAAAAATTTCTCAGCTTTGGGGAGGGTGTCAAAGTTGGCAGCAGTGTAGGACACTATCCCTGGAACTACTAAACGGCCAATTTGAATGTCACCCTATTGTGCATCAAAATAGAACCATGGAAAGAACTTAATTATATTACAACTTTGTTACCATCACAATGGGAAAGGTTTATCCAGCTAATGAATGTTATAGGGGTGGGAAGGGTGGATTATAAACTTTCATGGACCCTTTCAGGATGATTGACCATTTTTGGACTGTTTTGGCTTGTTTATCTCTAAAGCAAGTATTACAGGCCACCTCCAAGGCAAATTAGACGAAAATTTAGAGGGAGAACAAGATGAACATCTATAAAGACCAACGCCACTAAAATCAATGCAAACATTGGCAAGCTACAATGATTTCCATGAAGTGAGGTTGGGATGAAATATACCTAGTGTGTAGATGATGTTCTCCATGATCTATGACACATGTGGATTCTCTCAAGCTTTGAGAGCTTCATCAGCTTTAAAGGGTTATCAAATCCACTTGGCATAGTCTACTATGTTGCTTTTGTGCCCTTTGCCACCCTATATCAGTGACGAGTTGCACCTAGGTCCAAAGGACAATGACAAAAGAGCAAACCAAAAAAGGAGACAAAAGAGGAGGGCTTAACTTCTAAAAACACAGTAACCCTTTAAGGACACCAATGTATTTGTATGTAGCATATGCACGTTTCTTTCAAAGCGTCAATGGTTCGATGGGGGATCCTTTTGATGGGTTGCAGAAACTCGTCCACACAGACCACCTACGGATGGCCTACCTCCAAAAGCCAAAAACCACAAATCAGGAGAGGACTTTCTACATGGAAATATGGTGGGAATATCTCTCAGCCCACATACAATCACTGTTACTTGCAAATCGATTAGACTGGGGCTTAGTGTCTCACTGCATTCATGGAAAGCGCACAGATTCACACAAGTTTCTGGAGTTTGGGAATTGCGCAACAATGAACTATAGGTAAAGCTATACGCTGATTACTTCAAAAAGTGACCACCTATGGGCTTGTTGTCTAAGCCATATACTTTATCAAATTACCTTTCTTCTATCCAACTTTATAAAGATGATTTACAATTTTAAAAATAAAAAAAATCATGAAGATAACTCAATTACCGTACTTGAGGGTCGGATTTTGCACTCTTGTGCCGATTAAATATCTATTTCTAAAAAATGATACTTTGGCAAAAGTCTAAAAAAATTCTTTTCAAAATCCGATAAAATTTTAATGTTTTTGATAAAAAAAATTCTAAGAATTTCGGTACCTATTTTCAGATTTTTTTCTTCCAAATCCGACCCTTGGATACGGTAGACTTCCTACCAGCACAAAGTGAAAAAAAAAAAAAAAAACCAATTTCATTCACATCAGACAAAAGGCTCTCAAATACCGCGGCCCTTCCCTATGACCGTGCCTCACTCACCCTATAACCAACAAACACTTCAAGCTTCAAAGAGAGAACTCAAATCCGTCACCGCGTCTGTACCTATTCACATGTACCAAGTCCCAACACCTACGCCCGGAAATCACAAGAATCTTAGTACGCGGCTCCGAGGCCCCCTCCAAATACCGTGACTCTCCCCTACGACCACGGCTCCGACCAACAGCATTTCCCGTGACGTCCAAGCCTCAGAGAGTGAACCCAAACCCCTCACGGCACCTAAATCCGAATAACATGTACCACTTTTGTACATATCCCTCTCACATATCCACAAAACATCAAGAACGATCTCCGAATAACGGGAACTCGCTTAAACGAAAGTTTAGGGCTCCGCCATCGCCATTGCTCCAAGCTCACCATCGCCATCGCCATTGCTGCCGCTGCTCCATCCGTTGCCTGGGGACTGAATTCGCTCTCGGCCGTTACGGAAGCCTCGTTATCTCTCATGGTGTGTTCCTGTGGTGTGCGGTGTTCGTGGTTGGCTAGGGTTTGGCAGGAGTGGAGATCGGGGTTTTGATGCTCGGGGGGGTTTGGATTGGATGTTGCAGGAGGGCCATCAGTTGCCGCACGACGTGGTCGGGTCGCACGATTCGCTCCGCCATGGTCTGCCGGCGTTCAAGAGCGAGGTGATGCCGGTGCATCCCGTGGAGGTCATCCAGCGAACTGTAAGCATCCGAAGCATTAGTGTTCCCCGCATAACTTTGATTTCGTCTGGAAGCACCGAACTTAAAAGAAATAGCCATGTCTGGCGGGACTCTCGGAAATTTCATGGAAGAATTGGATTTTTTTTTTATTGAGCCGTTCAATTGGAGAAATCACAGCTGGTTTTGGCGCGTTTTTATTTCTACTTCTTTGGAGAGTTTTAAATTGTGTGGACAGGTCAGGTTTTTAGGTTTTTAGGTTTTAGGTTTTTTTGTGGATGTTGACTGGTTTTGTGTGTGGTTTGTTTTTGTGAAGTCTAAAGCTATGCAGGCGCAGACGAAGCGGACGTTGGTTGAACGCGCCTATGGTTCAGCGTTTCCGATGAAAATGGATATTGAACGTCAAATTTTGTCGCGGTGAGTGGAAGCCATTTTCAGTCTCTGCTAGGCATTGTCTTCGTTGTTTTTATTTATTTAAATTCTAGAATTGTGCTGGTATTATTGCGAATGGTTTGGTTGAGTTGTTATTTCCATGCGTTGAAGGCATGGGTGACATTATATTTTTAGCTTTCTAATCAATCACTGTGTTTTGGCGGGTATTAACAGATTCCAACGTCCAACTGGCCTCATCCCTTCATCTATGCTTGGTCTGGAATCATTGACCGGAGAGTTGGACGAATTTGGGTTTGAAGATTTCTTGAATGGTTAGTTTCTTCTTGCATTTGCAGAGTGCACCTTGAGATGTTTTTCATCTTCCCATTGCATCTACATCACACTTGTCTCCAATTCACAGAGAGAATCTTGTTCATAAATGGATGTTAACCATTTTTCTTACTGGGAATCGTGTCCATGTGCAGATCCCAAGGAGTCGGACACATTCGTACCCCTGGATATGCATGAAGGCATGGAAGTTCGTCTTGGTCTTTCTAAGGGACCCGTCTCACGCTCGTTTTTCTGATCCGTAGTCGAGGTGCCATGAATATGTTAGATCTTCGTGTCAGGTGATGAATTATCTGGTATCCACTTGTTCACGGAGAGCAACTTGCTGCTCCTAATGTACATACGATTAAATGCTAATCGTCATCTTTCAAGTCATCCGTGATCTATCTTGTGTTTGATCGCATGAACATTTGTCATTTCTTGACTTGAAACCATCTCAGTTCAACTTCAGGTGCTCAGGGGCAACGTCACCTTACCATGGAGCTCGTTGGAGGCTCTTGTACGTCGCAGATGCCCTTTTCCTTTTTCGACATATGCAGATGAGATTCACTGTGGGGTTTTCTGTTTCCTTCCCATCGTAGTTAGACATGTCATATCATGAGCAGAATTGACTTGTGGCAGTCAATTCCTCAGGATAATAGTTCTTTGCTGATACGTTATGTAACGAGTTTTTGAAAGGTAAAACGGAAATGGAATAAACGTTTGCCAGAGAATGTCCAAGAGATTTACAAGGTTTAAGAAGTGAGCTTGTTTACAATATGCTAATGGCATATAATGGTGGTTCCTCTTATTAGTTACAGAAGGAAAATAATACGATCCATCAACTGCGGAAATCCGCCATAACTTTACACTGGTTCCTCTTCAGACCATCTCTTATCGAGGCGAGCTTTTCTGAGGAGCATCACTCTTAGATGCTGCTTCAATTGCCGCTTTTGGTGGCTTGGTGTCCTACGCAAGAAAGAGCTCCAATCAGAAAGGATGAAAGGTACGCCAAGAATCTTTAAAATTTGAGAACTAGCAGGGATGGTTTTCAGTAACTGCTCATTTCATTCAACGATTAGAGATGGTTGACCCACCTGAAATATTTGACCCAGCTTCTTGAGAGCCTTGGCGCGCTTCACGAGCTCAGCCTTCGGGACCGCTGGGTCAATCAAAACCTGTAGTAAACACACACTTTGGACTTAGAAACTGACGTGATTCGAAACCGGGGGCACAAGAAGTGTGAAAACTTTACCCTTTGGCAGACGCGTGTGACCGTGTTCTCAATGTCCGCCACATTGAGCTTCCACAGGTTCCCAATCATCATGTCCTGCTTGGACGCCAGAAAGGCTTCCACGTTCGCCTCCTCCATCTGCCCCGCCTCAATCTGTCTCTTCATATCCATTTGCATCTGCATCAGTTGGATGGCACCTGCAACAGAAGAACACCTCTTGTAGGGTTTAGGGAAAGAAGGTCCAGAAACTAGAGAGTTCTGTCACCCGGTGTTTCAATAGAATAACCTCCTCGTTTTTCCCAATCTAAATCACCTCTTGTAGGGTTACGGAACTTTAGATTGGATTTGACGTACCTGCAGCAGCAGTGACTTGGGATTTGATGAAGTGGCCTTTGCTACGCAGCCACTCCGTCACAAAGGGCACTCCCAGGAAATATATCTTCTTCCCAAGCTCTTTCGCAGCCTGCCGCTCATAGATGTACCCAATTGTGTGCAGCATTGGCTCTCCAAAAGCTACACCAAACCAGCAGGTTGTCAAAAAACCCTAAATCCTAAACCTGGAGAGAGAAAACATCGATGTAGGGCGACCACATTTTTCTCAGTGGAAAGATGACATGAATACGATATCCCCTTTCATGCATGGTTCCTAAGACATGTTCGTGAGAAACACTGACCAGTATCTTTGAGAGTCTCTCTCTCTTTTCTGGCCCAATTCACAAACTCAGTCTTTTCATCTCTGATGTAGGGCGCGATTCGCTCGAGCAGAAGCTGCACCAGCTTTTCCACCCGCTCATTTTGCACCTCCTGCAACAGAATCTCTTAGAGACCATACCCAAAAGGGGATGATTCATGAACATGTCATCTTGTTTACCTTCATTTTCGTCTGGGCTTGGCCTAGATCGGTGTTGTTTTCGCCTAAGTCCATGCCAGTCATTGCCGCCATCGCCAACTGCCATACATCCAAAACCCGAAACTGTATGAAATACGAAGGAAAAAGGTGCAGCCAAACCTGGCTTCTCATTGAGAATATTTCGTCTTACCTGACCAATGTACTCTTCAAAGGCGTCGCTCCCAAACAACATCCCAAACACAGCAGCTGGGTCTACCATCGCTTCTCTGCAAACCCAAGGCATAATCAGGCACCAAAAACCCTAAACCCTAGAGGATTGAATCTGACTCGACTTTCCCTCCAGTACATGAGTGGACGCCTTTTCCCAAAATGACATTTTTTGAAATAACCAGAATTTCAAGTTTCTACCTGTGGACATAAATCCTGTAAAACAAACAGGGATTTTGAAACTAGTCTTACATAATTCTAAAACACAATCGCTTTCCGTAAAACATCCAAGAACTTAAGCCTCCTGAATTTTGATTCTACAATGTTTTGCCATGAATTCAAAGCAAAGATATATTTAATGCACGAGAGGGGCACACTTACTGCGACACGCCCGGTTTTCCAAGCTTGTCATAAGACTCTCTTTTCTGTGGATCACTGAGGATCTGATATGCCTCACCCAAGACCTGTCAAAGAGGCAAAAGTCTTTAACATAGGCTAAGGGCTTAGGGTTTACGGATAGTACTGAGCCTAAACCAACAATGTAGGCTCATTAAGATACCATGAGTTCTTTTACTCTAATTTCAAATTTTTCCATTAAAATCATCCCTGGATTTCTATTAAAATCAGCTCAAAGAGAAGAAAGCTAGCTAAGATACATGACCTCTCCTCCTTAAAATTACTTCTCACTTGAATTTAAAGAGATTTAAAGCTAAGAAGCCTCCTACCTGGAAGTTTTTGGCGGCTTCAGGGTTGTTGGGGTTCTTATCCGGATGCACCAGCCTAGCCTGTTCCAATTCCAGAAACTCCACAAATAAATCAACCTTCTGAACACCACCTCAAACTCAGCGCAAGAGCGTAAAACCTCTGCAAATTCCACTACTCTACAACCCTAAACCCAAATTCCACTACTCCTTGTAATTTAGTCATTTCTCTAGATCCTGAACCCTAAACCACCCAAATTTCACTGTTCTCCGACCATCATAACTTACAATCTTGCCACCAACGAAATCCAGAGAACTCTACTAAAGGACTTCGAAGCAAGAAGGGGAGGTTGGGAATCGGACCTTGACATAGTAGGCCTTTTTTATTTCCGCGGCGGAAGCACCCGGTTGCACTCCCAGCACGTCGTAGTACTCCCGCTCCTTCACCATCGCTCTCCCTTGTCCTTGCAACAAAAAATCAACAACAACAAGGACTCCAACTTCACAGATTCAAACCCTACGAAAAACCACACCGCTTTCAGGAATGCACAACCTCAAGGTGACTGAATTCTAATGGTAATGCATCAAAAGTTTGAGGAAAAAGTTGGATTGGAGAATTTGAGAAGTAACCGATTCGGAGCAAAACCCAAGATGAAATACGGGCCCAGTTGCGCAAACCTGTGATTTCTTTCCAGTTTTGTGAGGTTTGGTGGGCATGCTTTCTAGAGGACTGTAGGGAATATCCTCCGAGGAAGAGGATGGGGGCTTTACTTTTAGTTAACTTCCCTAAACTAATTTTAGCTGTTGGGGACGACGGGTCAGTATACTAGTTGTAAATAGAATCAATAACATTTTTGAATCAGTAGAGTTTTTCTAAAAGTGAATGATGGTCACTTCAGATGCCATCCCCTACTTTATGGTCTTTTGTTAGTGAGTGGGACCACATGGAGAAGGTGACTTGGCTTTGGAAAGGTGTGGAGGGAAGAGTGTTTTTCTGAAAGTGCTTCCTGAAGGGGCAAGTCAGGAGGAATATGGTGCCAGACAGTATGAGATGTATAAACAGAAAAAAAAAAAGCATGAGGAAATTTCATATTGCCTTTTTCTGCACCAATGAAATGCTTTGCAATTAATGTTCTTGGGCCCTACCCCATGCAAGCTAAAGCTCCCCCATAGTACCCTAAGTTTTCACAGGGTAGATCAATAGTTCCCCCAAACCTTTTCCAAGGCAAGACACCATGTGCATGTGGTCTCGGTTACTAACATAAGACCCTAAGATTCGGGGTACCTATCCAGTGTATTTTGGTGACTTTTAGGAAAACTCTAATATTGATCAACTTTTTGAGTATTTAGGGTACTAGGAAGGAGCTTTAGCTTGCATTGGGTAGGGCCCAAGAGCTTTGATTGCCATGCATTTCATTGGTGCATTTCATTAGATGCTAGAGCGGTCTTTCATGTTTTTGAGATCACTTGTGAGTTGCAATAGTGGACACCAATGATTCCTTTTTTGATGGACTATGCTCATTCCTTTAACCCTTTTGTAACTAGGGACTTTTCCCACAATCTCAAAGACTTATGTTGATTTCTTTTCTTTTGAGGTGCTTTTGATGGAGATAAATTGTCTAATTTTAGTATCTAAGCTCAAAAAATTGAACTTAATCCATGCCTTAAACTTGGGGGAAAGCATGACATTACATAGTTGATGTAATACATTATAGTGTTTAAAATCAACATAAATTGGTTGTGGAAAGTGTAAAATTTGGAGGGTGTACCACTTTGCCAATCCCAATAATTGTACTAAAAAATCCATAGTTTAATCTCTATAGGACATTTTGCCCTTGGGAGACATTTCCTATTTTAGGCGGGTCCCACAAATTCAATATTGATGACAATTTTTTTATTTAAGAATGTGTCATATTATCTTCATGAATTATTAATTGTTCTCACATGGGACTTTGAGAATAAAATTTATGCTATTCTAAGTGCAAGTTATTGGACTCCAAAACTTTTGCTTTACCTTCTACAAACATTGAGATTTTTATATAGATTCATGATATCAATTTGTTTGCAATTGGCACAAAGAATTCTCATCTTTTGTGTAAAATTCCAATTTTAAAGGAAGTGAAAAAATTTCACACATTATTGGGCAAGGGACCAAAAAACCTTATTCTTTTTAACATAGAAATTGTAGATTTTGGTGTTTTAATTACTAAGTGTTTCCTACTATAAGATGTACTATGAACCTTTATTTTCACCATTTGAATTCTCATGTGATTCACAAGAAATTAAAATGTATTTCGGTGATTTTGAACCACTAGTCTTGCACAATTGTTTTGAATATATATGCTACAACCATCTTCTACATCTGAATATTGGTGTACAAGCAAGTGACATCATGGTAGTATGAAGTTAATTAAACCTTTTGTAATTCAAAAATTGGCACCAAGTGAAGTCAAAGTTTGCTAAATCCTTTTGATGCAGTGAAGAAAGAAAAGCTTTTTCTTCACTTCAAACACTATAATCTTCCAATATCTGAGGTCAAAGTTTATGAAATTTTGTGAGAATGCTCCCTTAAAGGTGTAACAACCACATTGGATTGCAACACAATGTTTTCTACAATGTATTTGACATACAAGGTGTAAGAATTGACGAATACAATAGTTACAAAACTCTATATCTATGTTGAGCCCGATCCAATGACATCATCCTTGAACCTTTGTGTTTGAGAAGTTGCAAAATGGTCATGTATTCTACATATACAAGCCTCGGTGTGCGTCGTTCCGACCGGGGAAGGTTTTTTATTACTGCGCCTCAAAATAAAATTTGTTTGACGTATTATATTTTAGATTGCAATTTGCATCCTTCGGAATGTCGTGCGTTGATCCGCGAAACGTCGTCATTCCGTGCGGCAAGGATGGCACGACCGTTGAAGTACTCGCGCGCATTTGCTTCGACGTCAACATTTCCTCCATGGACGGCATTGATCAAGTTGTTCAAGGTGTGATTGCCGATAATCATCGCCCGTGGACACTTGATCATGTCATCCTTCACCTTCTCCAGCCTGTCCTCCCCCAGCGCTAGGAGTCACTCTGGAAATGTACGGTTGCCCAAATTTTGGCGTTCACCTACAACAGTGCGCATGTTCCGGCGAAGTCTTTGGTTTAAGGTTTAGGGTTTAAGGGACATAGTTATGCTCGAGCCGAGGATAAGGGGATTTAGGGTTTTTTTTTTTTTTTTTGTTTGAAATTAAAATTTTAAAGTGATTATGTGCGGACTGAGTTGGGGGTATTTTTAGATTTTTTATCGGTTGGATATTGGAGGAGATATCCACGGATGAAGTTTGGGGTGCCAAACTTCATCCGCCGCTATCTCATCCGGAAAGTGTTGCATGATAAAGTGCAATACCATTTCGGAAACCTATCGGAACGATCTAGAGCGTGGCATCATGGAATTTTGAAGAATATTCCCACTCGAAAAGCCAGAATCTTATGGGTTTAGGGTTAGGGCTAGGGTTTAGGGTTAGGGAGCGGCAGACAGACAGACTGTCGCCTATTATATAGGTAGATGGTGCTGTGTTTGAACATGATACAGTTTCAAATATAAAAAAACCTCCAAATGAAAGAATCTTCAACTCAAAAGTGTATGTCTTGCTATATTATAATATATTATTTGTATTCTAAGAGTAAAATACGTGACCGGATATATGGTTCCTAACATACCTTCAAGGGTCAATTTATTAGCTTCAATTAAAATCTCATCGTTACAAACAGAAATACAACTTCTTTGTCTCCATTTCCACTCCTGAGGCTAGAATGAGCCGTTTGAAGTGTTTCTGGTGTGAAATTGTCAAGGAGGACTTTAGTCAAGAACAAGGTAACTGAGAAATTAGACATTTGTATAAGAGGGCCCCACACAGAAAGAGTGTCCTCGGACGTATCATGTAATTAGTATTCAAAATCAATATCCATTATTGTGGTTGCAGAGTAAAGAGAACTGGAGGAGTTGGCGAGTACGGTACTGTACATGTCTTTGTGCATTCGAGTTTTCCTTTATTTGTGCCAGAAAATAGAAAAGAGAAAAATGAAGGGCCTGAACAGTATGCTTTCCTCCGGAGAATAGATGAACTTGCCGTGGACTTCGTCAAGACGAGATTCGCTTCGTCAGATGATGGCCGTGTTCACTCGCCGCACCATTCTTGCCATGTTAGTGTTTCATTTTGTGGAGGGAGGTCGTCGCTTCTGCAGATGTCCCGATTTTCTTCTCTGGTCGAAGTCCTTGTTTAGAATCCGGAATCACCTTCTGTTTGTGTTTTCATTTGCCTAAATCATTGGCTAGGTGAACCTCTTCGAAGCATCGCATTCTACTGGTATGCTGTGCGAGAGGGAAACTCGCAGACTCTCACATGTAGATGTATAGTAGAGTGGGACGTTATGTGTATTACTCGTCTTTGCAGCTTTAGCTCAAGTTTTCAACCATGGAGATTCAAGCTCTATATGGCCATTATGAGCGCCAGGTCGGATATCTCGACGTCACGGAAGAAAGGTTCAACAACTTCAAGAAAAGACGGCAGCAATTTGGTTCAAAGCTGATGGTTTTGGGAAAGCAGATAGAGAGCTTCATGGAAGGTTGCTGCAAAGATAAATGGGTCCAAGCTGCAATGGTGTTAACAAACGTGTCGGAGTATGTTTTATCACTAGGTTTCGATCTGGCTCTGTGCAAGGTTGCGTTTGGGGAGGATCCTGCAGCTTCTGGATCCCTTACACCGGATGAAGTTGATAGCATGAAGAAATCTGAAGCAGAGGTTGTAGAACTCAAAGCTTCTGTGGATGGCCAGCTCCTAATCAAGGAAGTGGTAATTCCTTAAGTGGCGAGGATCGAGATATAAAGGCAAGGGATACGAATACCACATATTCAGACTTAACTCGCAATACTGGAACCAACAGGTGGATGCCTCCTGAAGTCATTGGATTGTCGGATGGAAATAAAAGAGGCATGGCAAAACAGCCATTCAAGTTGGACAATTATAGTTTTGGACTGGTGTGCTATGAGATACTGGTTGGTCGTGTACCTTTCTATTAATATAAGTCTGCATACGAGGTAAAGAGGAGGATATTGAACAAGTATAGAGGAGGATATTGAACAAATATAGAGGAGGATATTGAACAAGGAGTGTCCAAAGTTACCTCGTAAACCAAAGAAATGTCCTCTTATGTTGAAGGCTTTGATTGAGAAATGTTGGAGTCATGAACCTAAAGAGCGTCCAACATTTGGTGTGATCTGTAGGGAGCTGAAGTATATAAAATACTGGTTGATGACAGGTAACGATCACCAAACACAATGTAGAATATTTTGTTGATGTTAGAGCTTTCAAAACTCATCAGCTCCCATGTTTTGTTTTTACTTTGGTTTGTAGTCCTGATGTTGAGGTGTGGACATGAATCTCAAATGTAACAGGTGGACTGATGGAGGATGGTGTGGATGATAGCCGAATGCGAGAGAAGATTGCTAATGTTGATGCTGTCAATTTAAGGAGTTCGCCTAGAATATCAGAGGGCCGGTCCTCGCTCGATTCAAGGAGTTCGCGTGATTCATTTGAGAGCCGGTCTAATCCGGATCCAAGTAGTTCGCGTAATCGAGTTGAGAGCCCGTCTACGTCGGTTCCAAGGAGTTCACGTAATCCAGTTGAGAGCCCGTCTACGTTGGTTCCAAGGAGTTCGCGTGCTCTCTGATTGGGGCAGCTACGAGAGAGCTTGGAAGGATTGGATTACAAGTCGATCTTTCAAAGTGTAAGGCATTAAAGGAGCTTCTAGTGAGCATGGGAGGATTGGGATCTAGTGAACATACCCTTTGGTGATGTCACTTTTGTAGTTACATACTTCAAAACGTTCTTGTCTAAGTTTTTGGAGAAATTTCTGTCTAAATGGATGTTATTTTAATTGAGTAATAAGATAGCTCAAGTTTTGGGAACACTCGAAGGGGGTGCATAAGCCGGAAAGGGTCCACATTTAAAATTAGTTTACCACTGAGGTGTTGAAGCGATGTCTCCTTACAACACTCATGAACATACTCCAGACCATTTCAAAGTGCACTGACTGCAGAAACCAGTGATCTTTAATTGAGATATGATGGAGGTCATATCTACAATCTTGAGTCAAAAACAAACGATCACCCATAATTTCAAGCAAAAAAAATCATGCATTTCTTCAGCTGAAAAGTCTGGAATGCATTGTATCCCACAGCTGTAAGAAAAAGCATTGGGTTGCTAAGAAAGATGGTTAGAACCTGAGTTGCTGGAAAAGACGCAGTCAAAGATTCAATGCTTAACCCCTGAAGGACCGTGACAATTCCACACCAAAAACACTTCAAAATTGGTGATTCTAGTGCAATGAGCAAGGAAGGAAATAAACCCTTGTATTTATACTTTTAACCGTAGGATCTCAATTAAGATTTACTAAGTAACATGCTCACCAAATTTCATATACTTTGACCGCACGGATTGAAAGATAATAGTGTTTGAAGTCAAGAAAATAATTCATTTTCTTCCCTGCAATCAATGGATCAGAAGACTTGGACTTCACTTGGTATCAAAATTTTTCACTACACAAGGTCTAACTCTTTTACCATTGTGTTAAGCATGATGTGAGTTCCCTAATCACCAATTTTTAGAGGTAGACAAGGGGTGTAGCATATTCAAAACAAGTGTGATGAGAGTGGAGGTTCAAAAATTGTCAACTCACGTTTGATGTTTTGGTGAACTTAATATGTTTTGGAATGATGATCCCAACAATCAATAAGAAGTTCTCACCACATATCAGGAATGCTATCTTGTGAGCGGTGAGCACTGAATTCATGACAATTTTTACCATTGTTTTTGTTGTGAAATTAAAAAGAACACCTATTGCCGTGAGTGTAGGTGGATTGTGCTTCAAAAAAAAAAAAACATAAGAGAAATTCTTGACCTGCAATCGCTTTAATTTATAGTTTATTGAATAGAGGCACCTATAGCCGTGGCACTATTATTAGAATTTTGGCGAAAAATTACAACTAAAAGTAATTTGATAAGAGATAATGTAACATATATTACAATGCAAACTGGTATTCCAAATAATATCGATTTTATATGTCATTAATGGGGGAAAAGTACATCTATAATCCCCTTATTTTCTTGTACAATAGAATTAAAAATATGGAGATAAAGTACATCTATTCAACTATCTAAATTGTTTTACTGCAAATATCATAAGTCGATGGATAAACATCGCTTGAATAACTCTCCGAATTGCAGTAGAAGAATTCTCTCGGATGTGTATTACTATTCTAATTGAATCAAATATGTAGTACTATTCTAATAAATATCAAGGTGCATGAAGCGAATTGTATGAAGTGAACATGTTATATGGATACAAAAGACGAATGAAAAAAAACAACAAAACAAAAACAAAAAATTTGTTGTGCTACAACTGCACCTACCCTGTATCTAAACTACACCAAGCGGAATGGGGTGGGTCTCTCAAGGTCCTTGTATACCCGACACTAGCACCCGAAGGCTGCCACCGCAGTATCAATTGCGACTCGAGAAGACCAGGCCATCCGGGCTTGTCACTAGAGGTATTGGTGGTACTCAGCCATTATATAGTACACCTCACCAATCGATATGGGATTTTGGGATTATGGAAATTTCTGAAAGAAGGTTCAGGGTGCCAAATGGAGAGAATGATAGTGATGGACCATCTAAAAATATTCGAAACTTTGTAAACTATTCATGGTGTGATAAAGGTATAGTTCTAATTTCAAAAACACATTATAACAATTGATTAAAATCCATCAATGAAGTATCATTTTTTATCTATTAGATTATCTAACTAGAGTACAAACATTTATGTGATTGAAACGAATAATCATATAAGATATGCAAGGGTGATATATATCTATTAATCCAAAGCCTCATATTAGGTCAATACGGCATACAAAATAGAAGAATCACTACTCTTCACTACTGAACTCATCGTCACTGCCCTGATGGATAAACGGCATACTTCTATCTGAACGACTATCGGAATCAGTACTAGCCTCCTCAGCCTCGTCATCCACAAAATCCTTTGCTCCAGAGCCAGATCGAGTAGTCGGTGGACGTCGTGGAGGCGACGGCTGCGCTACGGATGCAATGGCAGCAACTTCGGCATATTCAGGCAAAATATGCTGCTGCTCTGGACTCACAACCTTCCCTGCCAAGCGAGCCAGCACTCCAGCAGGAGGTGTTGACAGAGAAGCCGTCAACGACGTCGAGAACCGTCTGCAACAAATTTTCATTAGTATAATACCAATGATAGAAAAAGATAACAAACAAAACAAATAAAGGAAGAGAATTTACTTACAAGTTCTCTTAGGCGTAGTCTTAATCTCTGGTTCATCATCACCAAGCTCCAAAGGGCGCTTGAGAGAAGTCTGCTCCATGGGCTCAACAATCACAGAATTAACCTCCAACGTCTGTGGAATCATGGGTCGAAGCACCTCGTCTACCAAGTCCTTGTCTGCCTCCAAGGCAAGAATATGACGCTTGAGGGCTTTGCAAGCCTTGATACTTGCACCTAGAAAAAGTGTGGATTGCAAACACTAATAAATTAGAAACATGGTTGAATAATAAAAATAAAATGAGTAAATGAAATGCAAATACCAGTAGAAGCAGTGAGGTCCATGACGATCTCATCCTCCTTGGTGCAAAGATCAATAAGAGCCTCCAACAAATTCTGCGACTTCTCTCTCGTTCCTCACCATGGCATCCCGGTGGAGGCTCTCACTGTCAGTGACTCCTGGGTGATGAAGTTGGTCAGATGACCATCTGAAGAGAGCTCAATCCCATTCGCCAAAAGCTCCACTCTGTCATTGAAGACAAATGGAGTTGGAGGATCCGCCTTTCGAAAGAATCACTTGACCATGAAAGTCTTGTGTACGCAACCGGTGCGAGCATCAGAGAAGAGGGGAAGTCCATTGATGGCGAACCACTTCCCCTCTTCGTCAAATCCCGACCACTGAGCCCAAGAAACCAGTTCATTCGAAATGAACCTGGAATCTGGATAGAACACGATGATAGCTCCTCCATCACGAAGAAATGACTCTGCCAACTCGAAGTTAAACCGAATCCACAATGATTCTTTCCGACCCTTGGGGGTCGACACTGTAGGTAGTGTGTTCCATGGTGGAATCACAGTACCACCCTGAATGCCTGGAACTGGCAAGTCCTCCGGGACGTCAAATATGAACATATCCGCCAAACTATCCTAAGTGAACTCCCCCTTCATGTACCGCGACTTCGATCCTCCATGGGCCATTAACCACTGTATTATATCCCTCCAAACTGGCGAAACGTCATCTTCAGCTGTAACTGAATCATAGTCAGTAAAGATAGAGTAAACGCTGGTATTGATTACCTCAACAGAAACTATGGACTCTGTCTGCTCCACGGCAGGAATCGAATAGATGGTCTGCGCTGGTTTTGCAATGAATACTCCTGGGCGGCTGCTGGCAGATGGAGAAGCGCCAAATGTTGTCAATACAGGTGTCGGCTGTGAGAACGATCCAAGACCCACGGCAGACAACAATTTCTCGGGCCCCTCCTTTGCCACCAGAGCTGCCAATTCCTTGTTCCTCACTCGAGTCTCTTTCTTCTCCTTCTTTGCAGTCTCCTTCAAACGGGCCGCTTCTTGCTCTGCTCCTCTAGTTGCAATCCTGGCCGCCTTCTGTTTTGCCTTCTCCTTCGCCTTTTCAGAGAACTCAAGGTCAGGCTCAATCTGGAATGAAGCTGCAGCTTGCAAAGCTGGACCCGCACCAGAATGTTGAGCCAAGGCATTACATGACTCCCAAAGCTCCACCTCGTCACCTGGAGTTGGAGTTGAATGCCAAAACTCTAAGTACCAAGGACACTGAGCCAAATGATGCCGAGTAAAACGGCGCAGCTGCGACTCTGTGAAGATGCACTCAGCGCTAACTGTGGTATCACACCACTTCCTCAGCCGGATTGGCAACTCCCGAGGCTGCAAAGCTCCGTTGGCAACGAGCTCTCTCCAAAAATATAGGAGCACCACCCTCTTGACACTTTGAGGTGTCTCTGGCTGCTTGAGAATGTCATCAGACTTCACGAACGGCTTCGTCCCATTGAAATGGTTCTTGAACGCCTTCTTCTAGAATGTGAGAGAGTTGGCATCCACCGAAGAGCCAATATCGAGAACGGGGTTGGGGAGACCCTCCATCCTCATGGTGATGTTGTCATCATTCACGACCTTGGCAAATAACTTCTCAGCCTCCTCCTCAAGCTATACAATGAAAACAAAATGTTAGTGAACAAAACTAACAACTGATTGACAAATAAAACATGAAACGAATTAAGAAAAATGAACTTATCCCTGCCCAAAATGATGCCACTTCAAGCCAGGGTTTCAGACTGATCTCCGAACATGGTGCTTTTGGAAAATTGAATTCATCCCTCCCCTCCTTCGACAGATTCCACCAACGCATCCATCTACCTTTGAACCTCGCAGAAACCTTGGAAGTGCAAAGCAATTGCAACTTCTCTGTTGTAATTTCGGGCTTGTTCTGATAAACATCATAATGATGAAGAACCTAAATCAAACGACAATAGAGAAGTGGTCAATAAAAAAGATATAATCATTAAAAAGATATTGAATGGAAAAGTACAAAGAATTGAATAAACGACTACCTCTTTGAAAAACTCTTCACCATTACGAGGGTCAGCAATGGCAAGAAGTCGGGTGAGTAAGGTGGCACATTGAGTCTTCTTCTTTTGCACCGCTTTGGAGCATAGAGTGACCAACTCCGCAGAGCTCCCAACACGATCAGCCCCAACACCGGTCACAAGTGTGTCACGGTAAGATCGAATACAATCTTTTGAGCTGCTATAAGCTCCCGCTACACGAAGAATTTTTTTTTCTGTGTTGGTGTACTTTGCCAAACTAATTCAATAACATTGCATATACGTATTCTGGGGCATAGATAACAGCATAGAGTACACAATGATGGACCGAATTTAATCCCAACGTACCTCATAGAGTAACTTCAAGAATGAATCGAAGGTCATATGGTGCCACTTTTTGGTGCCCTTTCTAGCCCACTCCGCCACACTAGCATTATGATCCTCTTCACTAATCAGACCCTTGAGCTGATCGAAGTCCAACAATCCAAAATGTTGAACTCTCTTCACATCATGTGACAGTTGCTGTGTCACATGGTCGGAGTCTTTCTGCCTAAGTGACAGTGTTCATGAACTTCAAAGTCATGCGAGAATAACAAAAGAAATACAAAACTATTGAATGAGACAAACAAAAAAAGGAAATAAAGAATAGAACTCACTTGTTCCAGTCCGTCATGGCGTTTAGTAATATATGACGGTTCACCAATGTGGGCTCTAATAAAACTGCCCGAAACGGAACATGAAAGGCATAATTGTTTCTGTGCATGGTGGATATGACATCCATCTATACAAGATGGCGGTGGTTGCCATCCCACACAAAAAAGTAACGATCAGAAAGGCTGCGCAACTCTGGCCTACTCGCAATCAAAGCCTCAAACTTCTGGTCCTCCGCCCTCCAAAGGTCTGACCATCCCTCACGCTCCTTAGGCAGAACTTCCCGTTTGACCATGGAAAAATCCTTCAATGCAATATAGAAACATGCAGATCCTGGGCGGTAGCCTTTGACAAACTAGCTCTTCAGCTTCTCTATGTCCGGTTTCACTGAAATACGCACCTCTGTCATTGGCACCATTCGGCAGAGTGGGATGTGCAACTCCCCAATAGAAGGACAATGAGACTTCTGGAGCACACCGTAGGAAGTCCCACGAATGGACTTCCTCAATGAAAGCTCTGTTGTGTCTAAACCGGGATCCACCCCCAACACTGGTATAACTTGCAGGACTAAACTCGAATCAGCATTTGGCAATCTCGAAGTCTCTGGCGCCGGTGATCCTGAAGCCCCTGGAGCCGAAAACGTGTCCTCACTAGGCATTCCCAAGTCCTCAATTGGCGTTACCTCGTCTCTATGCAGTGACTCCATCTGATGACATCCAGTGTTAATTATAAGGATATACAAACAACAGCATCAAAGTCTTGCTTTTCTAAATTCAAGCAATAAAATCAAATGCAACGAAATATGATGGAAGCAACAGCACAGAAGTTGAAAGGAGCAAGATACGACTTGAACGGAGCATGACATAAAAAATCAGCACTCCTCACAGTACCTCGGATCCAAGGGACCCGAGGCTTCCTCCAAGTTCAATATTTTTTTCTTTTTAAACTCTCATAACTATACGCTGAATAATCGAAACGCAGACCTTATCTAAAAGAGAATTGAAAAAACAAAGATCACATCCCAGCTTTAATAAACATTCAATCCAGGCATCACATGATCATTAACAGCTCAAGCACCAGACGCAAAAGGTATCATGAGCGAAGTTCAAGTTTAATGCCGAAAACAAAAAAAAATCAAACATCAGCACTCCTCACAGTACCTCGGATCCGAGGGACTCGAGGCTTCCTCCAAGTTCAGTTTTTTTTTCTTATCACACTCTCATAAGTATACGCTGAATATTCTAAACAAAGACCTAATCTAGAACAGATTTGAGAAAACCAAAGATCACATCCCAGCTATATTAAAAAATCAATCCAGGCATCACATGATGATTAACAGCTGAAGCACGAAACGCAACTAGTATCATGTGCGAAGTTCAAGTTGAAAGCCAAGAACAAAAAATAAAACATAAAAAATCAGCACTCCTCACTGTACCTCGGATCCAAGGGACCCGAGGCTTCCTCCAAGTTCAAATTTTTTTTCTTGTCACACTCTCATAACTATACACTGAATATTCTAATTGCAGATCTAATCTAGAACAGATATGAGAAAAACAAAGATCACATCCCAACTTTATTAAAAATTCAATCCACGCATCGCATGATCATTAATAGCTCAAGCACCAAACGCAAAAGGTATCATGTGCGAAGTTCAAGTTTAAAGCAGAAACCAAAAAAAATTAAAATCAATCATCAACACTCCTCACAGTACCTTGGATCCGAGGGACCCGAGACTTCCTCCACGTTCAGTTTTTTTTTCTTATCACACTCTCATAACTATATGCTGAATATTCTAAACGTTGACCTAATCTAGAATTGATTTGAGAAAACCAAAGATCACATCCCAGCTTTACTAAACATGGAATCCAGGCATCACATGATGATTAACAGCTGAAGCACGAAACGCAACTAGTATCATGTGCGAAGTTCAAGTTGAAAGCCAAGAACAAAAAATAAAACATAAAAAATCAGCACTCCTCACTGTACCTCGGATCCAAGGGACCCGAGGCTTCCTCCAAGTTCAAATTTTTTTTCTTGTCACACTCTCATAACTATACACTGAATATTCTAATTGCAGATCTAATCTAGAACAGATATGAGAAAAACAAAGATCACATCCCAACTTTATTAAAAATTCAATCCACGCATCGCATGATCATTAATAGCTCAAGCACCAAACGCAAAAGGTATCATGTGCGAAGTTCAAGTTTAAAGCAGAAACCAAAAAAAATTAAAATCAATCATCAACACTCCTCACAGTACCTTGGATCCGAGGGACCCGAGACTTCCTCCACGTTCAGTTTTTTTTTCTTATCACACTCTCATAACTATATGCTGAATATTCTAAACGTTGACCTAATCTAGAATTGATTTGAGAAAACCAAAGATCACATCCCAGCTTTACTAAACATGGAATCCAGGCATCACATGATGATTAACAGCTGAAGCACGAAACGCAACTAGTATCATGTGCGAAGTTCAAGTTGAAAGCCAAGAACAAAAAATAAAACATCAAAAATCAGCACTCCTCACAATACCTCGGATCCGAGGGACCCGAGGCTTCCTCCAAGTTCAGTATTTGTTTCTTGTCACACTCTCATAACTATACACTGAATATTCTAATCGCAGACCTAATCTAGAACAGACTTGAGAAAAACAAAGATCACATCCCAGCTTTATTAAAAATTCAATCCAGGCATCACATGATCATTAACAGTTTAAACACCAAACGCAAAAGGTATCATAAGCAAAGTTCAAGTTTAAAGCAGAAACCAAAATTTTTTTTAAAAAAAAATCAGCAGTCTTCACAGTACCTCGGATCCAAGGGACCCGAGGCTTCCTAAAAGTCCAGTATTTATTTCTTGTCATACTCTCAAAACTATACGCTGAATATTCTAAACAAAGACCTAATCTAGAACAGATTTGAGAAAACCAAAGATCACATCCCAGCTTTATTAAAAATTCAATCCAGGCATCACATGATGATTAACAGCTCAAGCACCAAACACAGAAGGTATCATGTGCAAAGTTCAAGTTTAAAGCAGAAACCAAAAAAATTAAAATAAAAAATCAGCACTCCTCACAGTACCTCGGATCTGAGGGACCCGAGGCTTCCTCCAAGTCGAGTATTTGTTTCTTGTCGCATTCTCAAAACTATACGCTGAATATTCTAATCGCAGACCTAATCTAGAACAGATTTGAGAAAAACAAGTGCCTTCAACAAGCCACCACGAAGAGCATTCTACCAGCATTCAAGATCAACACATTGCACTTTGCAGGATTTGGAAGAACGCGAGATCTCAAGAAGAGGCTGAAGCAGAGTACAACGTCATTCGTGGATGGTGGATTTCATCTGGGGCCACTACCGAAAGCGGGCGTCGTGCACTGGAAGATTGGATGGCTTTTTGGCATTTCCGATATAGACAATGGGGTGGAGCAATGCAACTAGTAAGTTCTTGCATTTTTTGTTTTTAAATATTCAGATTGTTGAAAAGTTATATGTGAACGATGTACTGACCATTGCTGTATGATATCAGGACCTCACACTGGACGAGCGAGCTGACATGCCATCATGTAATCTTGCGGAGACAGTCCACAACCGCTCGCTTCAACAGTCCGGGAATACCATTACATGTTTATATGCGGCTACCATGGATGATCTAATTCGGGCTTTCATGCAAATCACTTTGTACCAAGCATGGATCAATGGAGGGACCTCCGGAAAAGGTCCAGACAAAGGTACGCTTCGATTAAGATCTGCCCAAGGTTCTGCTGATCCAAGACTCATTGCAGAAGCTGTGCGGAGTTTTCCGGGGGCAGAGGATTTCTTGACAAAGACGGGCGGGCTTGTAGGAGCGGAGATTTTTGGGTCTACCAAACAGAAACTTGACATGCCACCCGGGTCCAACAACGACTCCCACCGCTCCGATACGGTGAACTATTCGATTCCACAAGATGGCAGAAGGGTGACTCGGCCGCGGATTGAAGAGGCCCTAAATGAACAAGGTTCCGGGGTGCGTCACACAACGGCAGTGTTGGAATCGGAGGTTGATCCGTCAAAGTGGCACATTGGTCAACTTCCGAAGACCTCCCACCAAAAGTGCCAGGCATTGCAAGCTCACACCGGTCAGAGATGTGACGCTAGAGTTGGGCGTGGGAGTCAGGGAACACCTGCCCCAACATATATTGGCAAGAAGAAGGAATTCAGGTCGCCCCGAAACACTGCTGTCGAGTTCTGGTTTTGTACTGATGATATTAGCCGATGCATGATGGATTCGAAGAAACCGTTTGTAGTGGATTGGCCATCAGTCCCAATGACATGGCCAGTGAAGCTTGGCACGAACCTAACGATGCAAGAAGTTTTATCGTTAGAAGAAGCAGATTTTCAGTTAGAGCAACGTGGTGCTTTGTCGCCTCGTAGACAATTCCAAGTAACTTTGAACATGCCTCTTCCGCGATCAAACTTCCCGCTTCTAGAGAATCCAGTCTCATACCATACTTTCCGCAACGGCTACCAGATTCGCCGAAGTTCAGATGTGCCTTCCGTTGAGCACCGAAACAAGTGGTCAAGCGCAGCTCTGATGAAGAATTGCTACGTTACAAATGTCACCGCAATGCCGTATCCGAGATTTGGATGCGTTATCACTCTTCTCACGGAGAAGAAGAAGTCTTATTACATAACCTTCACAAGCTACCCTGCGTGTACATGTCCAGATTTCCTGAAGATGTCAGTGGAGGCGTTGGAGAAGAAAGGGCAATGGAAATACTGCAAGCATGTGTACTACATCCTACGCTATTTATGTAAGATGGACTACAAAGAGGACTTATTCATGCATGCCCCAAGCTAGAGCTTTATCGAGGTCATGCGCATTCTAGAGCTTGCTAATATTGTCGAGCAAGCATGAATCTCGCAATGAAGTATCTTCTGAATAGTATTTCTATTTTGCAGTAGCTCATATTTGAACATGTGCATTGGTTTTTTTGTCACGTGTATGGCTAGTAGTCAATGCATGAGTGAATTTATCACTCGTACTTCTCTTCAATATACTAATTTATATTTCAATGTATCATTTTTTCTTATACATTATTTTAACCGACTTCACAGATGCTATGCTAGCAACATGTAAAAGTATGTCATGTATTGGCATCATATAACATCTCCAATTTTGAACCATGCAAACTCCATGTGGAGAGACGGGGTATCTTAATCCATTGGACAATTGTTTAGAATCAAATATTAGAACATTAGAATATTATTTGTCCTAGACGTTGTTATTATAGCTATCACGATGAAATATATGACTCCACATCCGTTACTATTGGACTTCACAATCATTGTAAGTTTTATCAGATTGTATTCAAATTTTTTATTTGATTGTGGACTCTGTAATTTTAACCTTTTAATAAATGGAAATATAACCGCGAGTTGATAGTCATGGACATGAGCGACGAAAGGGAGTCGCAAAAAAACGTCTACGGTTAGTGATTCCACGGCTATAGGGTACCTTCTAAGTTTAGAAAATTCTTTGAATTTCTCTCGCAAAGTTTGAGAGACTTATCGTTACTATCTGTGAAAATAAAAAAATTATGGAAAAAAACAACTTTTTTTTCCTGTTTTCAGACTATTTTCTGCTCACCGCTCGCCGCTCACCGCTCACTACTCACAAGATAGCGTTGCTACACCACATATTGCTACTGAAAAAAATAAAAAGTGAAAAATATGAAGATCTCTAGGTTTTATGTAGAAAAGATGAAGTTTTTTTCCACGCTTGCGTGAAATGTATAAAATGTTTGACTTGAGTTCAAATATTTTTTTTCACCAAAGACAAGATTTTAAAAAAACTATTTTCAAAGAAGGTGGCATTCTCGGCAGGTATGAAAAATCTCAATGTCAATAGAAACTTCTAGCAAAATTTTGGAGCTGCCCAAAGTCCCCACTTCTAACTTTGAGTGGTACTAACTTTCAAACCATGGATCCAATGAAAAAGAAAAAACCTCCACAAAGCTCTTATAAGGGACAATCTAGTATAAAAATTTCCAAAAAAAAGGATTTTTTTTTTCAAATTTTAGGAACCCGTCCAAAATCATAAGTGTTCCCTGTAACACAACTCTAGTCTGGGATAAGATACCGCAACAACTCTTCCACTATTGTAACATAACTCTAGTCGGGGAAAAGATACCGTAACATTCCAAAATGTCAATGCAACCCATAATTAGAGGTGGAAGACAAGAGCATTTCCTATCATACTTTGAAAAGAAGTCTATTTACTTTAACCCTTTACTGCCCAAGGAAGTTTATAGGAAACCAAGATTTCTGCTGATTTTTTTCTTTGCACTGGATTTGATGGAAATACAATGCTTGATATTGATATCTAACCTTACAAAATTGAACTTAACCCATGTCTTGAACTTTGGGGAAATTTTGCACAACATCCAACACTTGATGGAATAGATTATAGTGTTTAAAGTTACCGTATATTGGTAGTGAAAACTATGGATTTTGGAGGGTGCACTACTTTAACCATCAATAGATTCTTGCAAGAATTTTTTTACTTTGAATTAGAGTGGTTCACATGTGCACTAGGTTGATAGCTCTCCACTGACATATCATATGCAAGGAAAATATTTATACACAATTATTGGTGTTTTTTTGCTTTTTTCTACTTGATTGTATACAAAAATGTTCCAACCTTATACGAAGCAAAACGGTAGGTTCGTATGTGAAGAGAGAGATCAACAATCACAAAATAATGAAGAATGTCTCAAAGACAAAGTTCAATCAAAATTTAAGACCAAAATCAATGTGTGTGAAATACAACATAGTACGTGGCATGGTATTCACTGTATTCATTGTATTTGAGTGTATTTGGTGTTGTATTCCTAGCTTTTCCAAGAGTTCTATAATTCCAAATCATGATCTGATTGTTGGAGAGTGTTTGTGTAATGAGTGCGCAAATCTGAACCCCGTATCTCAAAGCCTAGTTCCTCATGGATTTCATGCAATTTGAGTTTTAGCACCTCCGGAGTCCCATTTCGGGCTTCCTGGGCGCTAAAGGGTTAAATCCCTAACCAATTAGAATCGAAGAAGTTCGATTCAATTCAACCATTGCTATACAGTCAACTCCTTCTACAACAACCTCATTCGTTCTCCCTGTTATATATAGATGCTACTATATTGAGCAGCTGTTATATTGGAAAAGGCGGGTAATGAGTGTTAGAACAAATGATGTTGTTGCAAAGAGAGAAGATTTATCCTGACCCAAGCTCCATGTTGTTATGAAATTGTTGTTGTATCATATGCTTGTATAAAGGAAATTGAAACTAGAATCATTCACAAAGAAGCGTATCTTTTAGCAAGTGCAAATGAGGCAGGTCTCACAATTGGCATGACATTCTATCATACAAAGGCTTGAAGGTAACTTGTTAGAAGAGTGGCTTAACATAGTGAATGCTCCTACAGAGCTTGTTGCGTTTCTTCGTGGAAGGGACTGATTCATCACAATATCGGACGACAACCCTCAAGCTCCGGTGTATTTCCAGAGTGCAATGCCAGGACCTTTTTCCAGCCACCATGTAGAGTTCAACCAAGTTTTTCATCCCGGGTTAAAAGGATACGACTGACCCCTTTTCTTTGTACCGTACGCATCGGTCAGTTTTGGGACCTCCTTGTTGAATTATTCATTTCCAAATCACAATGGTTCAGACACAATGCATATCACCTAAGTATCACATGGGTATCACATGGGCATGACACATGTATCACCTACGCTTTTGTGGATTAATCATGTACGAAACTGACCAACGCGTAAGGTACTATGTAGATTGCTATGAAATCTTATCAACATGCTAACTCTAGGGTGTACTTACTTTGAATGCCATGTGTGATGATTTGGTGAGGTACTATTTAGATTGCTATGAAATCTTATCAACATGCTAGCTCTAGGGTGTAGTTACTTTGCATGCCATGTGTGATGATTTGGTGACAAAAATGTCCGCAATTTGTTGACATTCAAATATTGTCTGTAAGGATGGTACTTCTAGACCAGAGCTTTGAAAAGTGGCAATGGTAACCGTCATTGATAGATCATGTTTGGCGTCTTGAAACTTTGGTGAGACTGTTTCTATGTGATGGACATGGAATGCCGGGAGCCTTCCTAGAAAGCCTAGAAGAGGCTGCTTTCTTTACATAAAAGTTTGATAAGTATCGAGAGCAGTCTTCTAGTAGGTATGCATCAAAGAGTTTGGTGTTGCTTGGGATGTTGAACAATGCATTCTAGCTATGATTCCTTTTCTAAAACCTTGTATCTATGTGATGTGATACAGAATGACCATTGAACCATGTTCCTTGGGATGCCTAACATTCAACCACCTGTACAAATTCGATCTAATTGCTACCGACTTGATTTCTTGAAAATTGAGACTTTCCTCAAGATCCAGAATTATCAATTAAATAAAATAAAAATATTCACGTGGCTTGACAGCAATATTTCTCATAACCATGGGCTTCTTTCACACTTACTTGCCTTGGGATCAAATGAGCCAGATACTTGAGGCATGACACATAAGTTATATTTAGGGCTATAATAGTTATTGCGTTTCCTATTTGCCAATTATGTTATTTCTCTACAAAGGTTTTGTAACTTTTTCTTCCTGAATGCGATAAACCTAACATGCCCTAATAGACCTGACTTAAAGTGCATATCTAAAAACTTAAAATGTTTTAGGAATTTGCATTGAGTAAGTTTTGCACAAAAGTGCATATATGTTATCAAAACCTATTTGTTGAATGAGCATTTAGAGCCTTGTTTGTTGAATCCCTGCAAGCATACATATGCTATTCTACTCTCAAAGAATTACGTACTCTTCATTTTTGAATAATGGCCTGGATCAATTGATGACCCCCCACCCGCATGGCCTCTCATTTTCTGAAACTAACTTATTCAATGACTATATTTGTTTCAATTTACATTAGTTTGGAAGTTGTTTTTTCAAAAACATAGTCTTGATCCTTTAGGGGTTATAAGGTAAGAACCCAAAATCGACTAGCAAACAAATATCACTTCCTTCTATACCCTTCCTAGGTTTTAGTAAGGAAATGTAACTTGTAATTACATGAACTATGCGTTGACCAATGAATTTAAAAGTGATGAATTGACATGCAACATTTTTCCTCAAAAATCTTGAAGGTTTGATGGGAGTGGTATTGGGTAGTTGGTTGATTTTGGGCTATCCTAGGTACCTTATTACAAGTCCCTTGGCATATAGCAAATATGTCACTCAATTTTGTCCATCCATATGAGAGCATTGAGGCCTCCAATAATTTTGGAAATGGAAATGACTTGTGGAAAATGAGCCACAAACCACAAAGCATGGAAGCATCAAAGGCCTCCAAACCTTTTGCGGACATGCATCCTTTAAAGATATAATCATTGTAGCCTTAGGAACTTGTTTGAAAAAGCATTTGATTTCTTCCATTCAATGTGGCAACATTTGACCATCCTTAGTTAACCCCTAAAGAACACTTTGTACTTGCAAGGGACAATTTTATTTTGGGTAGGTTCCCAAAACTGTAATTTTAAAGATTAAGTATTGATTTTCTTACAAAGAATAGGAATACGGGTTATCTTTACAAAGATAATATCTTTTTTAAGACTTATAGGGGAATAGTTATGGTGCTTTAAATATTAAAAGCCCAAGTTTTGAGGCAATTGGGAAAACTACTATAGAGATGAATAGCACTCTTGTAGAGCTATATAGTGCACCATTTTGTGGTTAGTAGGAGTGAAAACAAGTTCTTGGTAACCGTCATTTTTTAATCTTAAAAACGCATAGAGATTATGGATTTTTCTTATAAAATTGATTTCTTTAGATCAAAGAAGGCATAATGATTCTATCCACCATTTGAATTTTAGATCCAACAATTGTTTTCTTATTTTTATTATAAAAAATTTCTAAGAAAATTTATGCAATGCTTAGTGGAAAAATATGCCATTATTTTGAGTCAAAGTATGTTGACCCTATTTGCACGCGGATGAATATATCATAATGCACTCTTCAAATGCTTGTATCTCATACTCCGTGCACTCAAAGTTCACAAAATGTCATGTGTGTCTTCATGTAGTAGTTTAATCGAAGATTCTATAGTTGAAAATAGTGAGAAGTTGTTTTGATCCCAAAGAGCCCATATGACCCTTGGAGGATGTATTTCATTTTGGGCTGGTTCCTAAAATTCGAAAAAAATTTGTTCCTTTTAAATATTTTAAGCTAGATACTCCCTGATAAAATCTTTGTGATTTAAAAAAAAAAATGGATTCATTTTATTAAATTTATTAGCCTTCAAAGTCAAATTGGGGACTCTGGTCAGCTCCAAAACTTTTGCTAGAAGTTTTAGTTGACATTGAGATTTTTCATACATATAGATAATAATTCTTTCTTTAAAGGTGTCAAGTTTTTAATTTTTTTAGTGTAAAAAATACATTTTAACCCACGTCAAACATTTTCACACATTGTCGGGCAAGGTACCATAAAAACTTCTTCTTTTTACATAAAACCTCGAAATCTTCAAATTTTTCACTTTTAATCTCTTAGACAACAACATGTGGTGAATACCTTCTTATTTACCATTTTGATTTCCATTTTGAAATAAAACAAGAATTGGCAATTTTTGAAATTCCACTTCTTGCACACTCGTTTTGAATATGCTACACCCCTTATCTACCTCTAAAATTGGGGTATAAGGAACTAATACCATGTTTAACACAATGGTTAAGGATTTAGACCTTGTGTAGTGCAGAAATATGACAACAAGTGAAGTCAAAGTTTGCCAATTCACTCAATGCAGGGAAGAAAATGAAACATTTTCTTTACTTCAAACGCTATAATCTTCATATCAATCCGGTGGATTGTGGCGAGTTTATAAAGAAGTATTTTTTAAGATCTTACGGTTTCAAATCCAAAATGTTACTTCACAATTAGATTATCTTGCCACTTGTTGATAGTGGCAGTTTTGGAGTGTTTATTGAGGAAAAATGCCTTGGGCTCTTATGTGTTAACTGATCTTGCAACATATCATCTTAGAGAGGCAATTTTGGGTGGTTTTAGTGTAATACAGTCTTGGTCTTGTAGGGGTCAACATATGGAGAAGGTAGTTTTGGAGGTGTTTGAAAAAGAAGGATCCGACAACTTGCTTGTAGAATACCGTAACTTTCATTCTAGAAGTCTCATGTGAAAACAAATTCTATTCCCACGAAGCTGAGACTACAACATATCTTTAGGAATTTTGTTCAAGAATATGTAGTCAAAATGGACATCATAGGAATCCGCTCGGAATAGCAATTGTCACAAGGGCCAAAATGCCCTCTAGAGGTTAGAGAGACCCTTCACCTAAAATAAACCAAATTCTTTTCTTCATAATAATCCCATTGTTTTGGGCAGAAATGTTTTTGTAGTGTTTTAGCACGGATAGAAGGGATGGTGCAATAGCCCTAAGTTCCCTAGTTTGAACTAGTTTGAATTTGAGACCATATAACAACTTTATTCATGTATTCCTCCAATATTGACATGTGCAATTCATAATCCAACACGTTCCATTCTATATTAACCCATGCTTTTCTTTGTATTAACTACATTTTTGCACATCCAACCTTAACAAATTAGCAATTTGGGTCATTCCACAATTTCTAATTTTTATTCCAATATACACACAATATTAGGAAAAACACTTAGATAAAGCACTAGTTAAGGAAAGTAGACAATCACTCACCCTAGTAAAACTCTTATGGTCTTGTATGGAAAATAATCATTGAGATGGGGGAGAAAGCTCCATCTCTAAGTCCTTATAACCACAAAATTTATTATGATCTTGAAAATTGGTTGAGGTCTATCCTTCTACCATACGTAAGTTGTGGCCCATCATGTTGGAAGGATGCAACTTCTAAGCAAGTGTTTGTGCATCACTCCAAACTGGGCACCATCACCATCTTGTGTAAGATTGGTCTACGAAGTGTGTTTGTGAGCACTTTTGGAGGAGAGGGCACTATTCCCATTTATTAAAGCCATGGAACATACTTGTAACAATGAGTTCCATAGCAACAAAAGTATCCACACTTACAACCTTAACCCTTAAAGAACGAGAGGCCCATAGGTGGTCACTTTTGGAGTAATTTGCGAATTTGGTGGACCGTTACTTCATCTCTACTTGATCCGCGGCCTAAGTTAAGTTCCATGGATCTGTGCGCTTCCAACAAATGCAGTGCAGATGTGCGCCAGAATCTGATGGGTAAACTCCTGTGATGTTTGTAGTGACCAATCGCGATAAAACGTACAATTGTACCCACTCGTGGATTCTCCCTCGCGTGGTCACCTCCGTCGTCCTTAAAAGATTAATTGGGAACCTTAAATCCATTTTTAACTTAGAAAAGTGACTTTTTATGATTCTCATGTGAAATATCGAAGTGAATCCTTGTAACCTTTGTAATTATTAGTAGAGTACACCACACTTGTACTCATGTTATCCACCAATCACTTGCCACTATTCTGGTAATGTTTCGATCCACAATCAAGCACAAGGACACTGAGGAAGTAGACAAAAGTGACTGCATATGAGACCACTACAGGTCCCACACGGAAATAGCATCCTCCACCATATTTGTTTGGTGTTTGTATGAATATGAACTAATTAGCAAATGTGAAGAGAAACACGGTTTGTTATGATGCTGGAGGTGTGTACACCAGAAGTGACTTCATGATACTGCAGGCACCAGATTTGTGTGTAAACTCGGGTGGAATTGTGTGAGTACTAATTAACGTGGTGTGGTAACGCAGCACATGGTTCACAATTGGTGCTGTTTCAACTCACTTCCAAGTTCGCAAATTCAGTTGAACTGAGGATGATGTCCTTCAAAAGTTTCTGCATTGGAAGGCCACCTCAAAGTAAAGAATACACTATGACTTAGAAGTGGAAGAAGATGGGCACCTATTGAGACCATTGCCACAACAATCGTTGCAAGCATCAGCAAGTTACAGTGATTTCCGTGAAGTGGAATCGTAGAATTTTTTGCTGAAATGTACCCATTTTGCACGATCTAGAACGATCGTAGACTCTCTTCGCCCAAAAAAGTCTCATGGGCCTTAAAGGGTCAAGACAAGTGACCGGACAAAAGCCAAGTGTACCATTTGTGTAGATGATGTTGTGCATAATGTACTCCTTGCAAATCACATCTACGAAAGTACCAGATTACGTTGAACATACAGCAAGTACATTTGCGTTTGCCCAGTGAAGTACACTTCGTTCAATTTGTCTGCACACACTGAGTCAATTTGTCTGCACCACCACTTTCCTTCACCGAATATCAACTTCATGGCCGGCGTCTTGTCCAGGTTGCAGCTCCGCCTTCGATCTGCGTCTCTCAGTCTCTCTCACAGATCGCTCTTCTGTCTTTTGAACTGCCACAACGTTTCTTCTTCTACGTACAAACTTCAGGTGAGTCGTCGACCGTGGCTTGTCTGTACCGTGTGAGCTTCTTCTCAAGCTTCTGTGAGAGAGTACTAGGAATTCGGTTGTTCCTCGTCAGGTTCATGGATGGCGTTTTGCAGTTGGGATGCCCTGGTGAAGTTTACGTGGATTCTTGGATCTAGAGTTTTTCATTGCAGAGATATGCGGTGGGTAATTTGTTTTGCTCTGTAGGATGAGTTTTAGTTGCGAAGGTGTGTGCTCGTGAAGAGGGAGTTGCTTTGGTTTTCCTGGCTGTTCAGATCGGGATTCCTGTACTGATATGATATCGTATAATATTTTCTACGCAATATCGTATAATTAGTATTCGAAAAAACTATCCATTATTGTGGTTGCAGAGTACAGAGTACTGGAGGAGGTGGCGAGTACGTGACATATCTTTGTGCATTCGAGTTTTCCTATATTTGTGCCAGAAAATAGAAAAGAGAAAAATAAAGGGCCTGAACAGTATGCTTTCATCCGGAGAATAGATGAACTTGCCGTGGACTTCGTCAAGACGAGATTCGCTTTGTCAGATGATGGTCGTGTTCACTCGCCGCACCATTCTTTCCATGTTAGTGTTTCAGTTTGTGGAGTAGTAGTTTCGTCCAGGTGGGGCGACCCGGCGATCTTCCAGACGATGGCGAGGGAGGTCGTCGCTTCTGCAGATGTCCCGATTTTCTTCTCTGGTCGAAGTCCTTGTTTAGAATCCTGAATTACCTTCTGTTTATGTTTTTATTTGCTAAATCATTGGCCAGGTTAAACTCTTCGAGGCATCGCATTCTACTGGTATGCTGTGCGAGAGGAAACTCTCATGTAGATGTATAGTAGAGTGGGACGTTATGTGTATTACTCGTCTTTGCAGCTTTAGCTCAAGTGTTCAACCTTAGCGCTGCATTACGGATTGTGCACGTTCGGGTGTGGCTTGTGTGGGGATGTTTGTTGTTCTGGCTTTACTTACAACAACTGGACGGTTGCAACAGTACGACTACTTTCAGTGTCTGGCGTCAATTAGGTTTTGACGCATGTGAAAGGTCTTGGTTTGGGAGATGTCAGAGATTGTGTAGTGTGTTCCGTGGCTTGGAGAATTTTAGTTGATAAAATATTGACTTGATCGTCTTGTAATGCTTTCAATGTGGCCAGTATTCTTTCGCGATGTTCAAGGAGTAGAGCTTGAAATGGATATTTTTTGGACATGAAGATCAACCAAACCAATGCCAGGGTTTGAATGAGACGTGTTTAAAGAGCGTTGCATTGCCTGTGTTACTAGGTTCACTGATTGCCGCCAGAGTATCTGACCATGCCTCCGAAGAGCCGCATGGACACCCTGCCTCCGATGAGCCCCATGAGGGTGCTGAGTCCCATGTCCCCTGGCATAGTTGGGAGCTCTTTAAGCTGGAGATACCTTAAGGTTGCGGAGGAGAGTGCGGAGACTGTACAGAAGAGGTCTGCTGAGATTAAGTTTAACAAGCATCAATGCGCGTATTTACATGACAAGCTCTATATGGCCATTATGAGCGCCAGGTCGGACATCTCGACGTCACGGAAGAAAGGCTCCACAACTTCAAGAAAAGGTGGCAGCAATTTGGTTCAAATCTTCGAGCTCCTGATGGTTTTGGGAAAGCAGGTTGAGAGCTTCGTGGAAGGTTGCTGCAAAGAGAAATGGGTCCAAGCTGCAATGGCGTTAACAAACGTGTCGGAGTATGTTTTATCACTAGGTTTCGATCTGGCTCTGTGCAAGGTTGCGTTTGGGGAGGATCCTGCAGCTTCTAGATCCCTTACACCGGATGAAGTTGATAGCATGAAGAAATCTGAAGCAAAGGTTGTAGAACTGAAAGCTTCTGTGGATGGCCAACTCCTAATCAAGGAAGTGGTACTTTCACTGAATTCCTTAATTGGCGACGATCGAGATTTAGCCAGTTATCTACTTCAAAGACTTTTGAAGATTAACCGTGATCCCTACTTTGAAAATAGGACCCTTTTGAACATTTTGTTTGATTGGGTGAAAGGTGGAGAGCAGCTCGGGTCAGGTAATCAAGCCACTGTTTTCAAGGCAACGTGGCTTGGAACACAGGTTGCAATGAAGACATTCACAGGACCAGAGAACAAGGATTTCGAGCGTGAAGCTCGGATCTTATCACGATTATGTCATCCTAATATCACATCGATGTTTTGTTGTACAAAGAACCCGCGAAATTGTTCCATCATCATGGAGCTGATGGATGGAGATCTCCCTCGGCTAATTGACGAGAGGTGTCAGGATAGTCGTGATTCCCTTCCATTTCCAATTTTGGAAGCAGTGGACGTTATGCTTCAAATAGGGGAAGGTGTGAAGTATCTCCACGATCAAGGCATTGTGCACCGTGACTTGAAGTCAAAGAACATTCTCTACAAGATTGTGGAGGTGATGAATGTTGGAAATAAACATGTCCATGTCAAAGTGGCTGACTATGGGATTTCAAAGGCAAGGGATACGAATACCACGTATTCAGACTTAACTCGCAATACTGGAACCAGCAGGTGGATGCCTCCTGAAGTCATTGGATTGTCGGATGGAAATGAAAGAGGCATGGCAAAACATCCATTCAAGTTGGACAGTTATAGTTTTGGAATGGTGTGCTATGAGATACTGGTTGGTCGTGTACCTTTCCATGAATATGACAATGCAAAGGAGGTAAAGAGGAGGATATTGAACAAGGAGCGTCCACAGTTACCTCGTACACCAAGGAAATGTCCTCTTATGCTGAAGGGTTTGATTGAGAAATGTTGGAGTCATGAACCTAAAGAGCGTCCAACATTTGATGTGATCTGTAGGGAGCTGAAGTATATAAAATACCGGTTGATGACAGGTAACGATCACCAAACACAATGTAGAATATTTTGTTGATGTTAGAGCTTTCAAAACTCATCAGCTCCCATGTTTTGTTTTTACTTTGGTTTGTAGTCCTGATGTTGAGGTGTGGACATGAATCTCAAATGTAACAGGTGGACTGATGGAGGATGGTGTGGATGATAGCCAAATGCGAGAGAAGATTGCTAATGTTGATGCTGTCAATTTAAGGAGTTCGCCTAGAATATCAGAGGGCCGGTCCTCGCTCGATTCAAGGAGTTCGCGCGATTCAATTGAGAGCCGGTCCAATCCGGATCCAAGTAGTTCGCGTAATCCAGTTGAGAGCCCATCTACGTCGGTTCCAAGGAGTTCACGTAATCCAGTTGAGAGCCCGTCTACGTCGGTTCCAAGGAGTTCACGTAATCCAGTTGAGAGCCCGTCTACGTCGGTTCCAAGGAGTTCACGTAATCCAGTTGAGAGCCCGTCTACGTCGGTTCCAAGGAGTTCACGTAATCCAGTTGAGAGCCCGTCTACGTCGGTTCCAAGGAGTTCACGTAATCCAGTTGAGAGCCCGTCTACGTCGGTTCCAAGGAGTTCACGTAATCCTGTTGAGAGCCCGTCTACGTCGGTTCCAAGGAGTTCACGTAATCCAGTTGAGAGCCCGTCTACGTCGGTTCCAAGGAGTTCACGTAATCCAGTTGAGAGCTCGTCTACGTCGGTTCCAAGTAAGGCACTAGAGGAGCTTCTAGTGAGCATGACCATGGGAGGATTGGGATCTAGTGAACATACCCTTTGGTGATGTCACTTTTGTAGTTATATACTTCAAAACGTTCTTGTCTAAGTTTTTGGAGAAATTTCTGTCTAAATGGATGTTATTTTAATTGAGTAATAAGATAGCTCAAGTTTTGGGAACACTCGAAGGGGGTGCATAAGCCGGAAAGGGTCCACATTTAAAATTAGTTTACCACTGAGGTGTTGAAGCGATGTCTCCTTACAGCACTCATGAATTTCTCCAGCTGAAAAGTCTGGAATGCATCGTATCCCAAAGCTGTAAGAAAAAGCATCGGGTTGCTAAGAAAGATGGTTAGAACCTGAGTTGCTGGAAAAGACGCAGTCAAAGATTCATGCTTAACCCCTGAAGGACCATGACAATTTCACACCAAAAACACTTCAAAATTGGTGATTCTAGTGCAATGAGCAAGGAACGAAATAAAACCTTGTATTTATACTTTTGACCGTAGGATCTCAATTGAGACTTACTAAGTAACATGCTCACCAAATTTCATACACTTTGACCGCACGGATTGAAAGATAATAGTGTTTGAAGTCAAGAAAATAATTCATTTTCTTCCCTGCAATAAGTGGATATGAAGACTTGGACTTCACTTGGTATCAAAATTTTGCACTACGCAAGGTCTAACGCTTTTACCATTCTGTTAAGCATGATGTGAGTTCCCTTATCACCAATTTTTAGAGGTAGACAAGGGATGTAGCATATTCAAAACAAGTGTGATGAGAGTGGAGGTTCAAAAATTGTCAATTCACGTTTTATTTTTTTGTGAACTTAATATGTTTTGGAATGATGATCCCAACAATCAATAAGAAAGTTCTCACCACATATTGCTGCTGAAAAAAATAAAAAGTGAAAATTATGAAGATCTCTAGGTTTTATGTAGAAAAGATGAAGTTTTTTTCCACACTTGCCTGAAATGTGTAAAATGTTTCACTTGAGTTAAAATGTTTTTTTCCACCAAAGACAAGATTTAAAAAAAACTATCTTCAAAGAAGGTGATCTTCTCGGCAGGTATGAAAAATCTCAATGTCAATAGAAAATTCTAGCAAAATTTTGGAGTTGCCCAAAGTCCCCACTTCTAGCTTTGAGTGGTACTAACTTTCAAACCATGGATCCAAAAAAAAAAAACCCCTCCACAAAGCTCTTATGAGGGACAATCTAGTTTTAAAATTTCCAAAAATAAGGATTTTTTTTTCAAATTTTAGGAACCTGTCCAAAATCATAAGTGTTCCCTCAAGGGACACTTGGTCGTTTAGGGGTCAAACATATAGCAACCCAGTGCTGACCACAATATTCTACATGTATGGTGTTGTAATTGAACACGATAAGGTTCCAATATTGAAATGACCTTCAAATGAAAGATGTTAATTGAAGAATCTTCAATCCAAGGGTGTAAGCCTTGCTAAACTTTAAAATAAGTTTTGTATTCTACAGAGCAAAATACTTGCTGGTATATACGGTTCCTGACTAAAGTTTAAGAGTCAAAGAGATCCTCAACCCAAACTTTTGGAGTTGCATAACATTCAAGGACCAACGTCGTTTGCAAAGGAAGCACACAAATGTGTCTTTGATCAATTCGTTGTTGAGTGAGTCCATAGCAGGAGCCGAAACCAAGACATTCTGTGACAACTTGATCCAAACAACATCTTACTTACATCAACTCAAATCCACAAGCTGATGTCTTTGGATCAATTATTTTTGGCTATCGTGTAAAGAAAGATTGATAACAACAATAGATTGAGAATCCTAATTAACATCAAATAAACAAAAAACATTCACAAAAACAAATATACATAGTACACCCTCAAGGAATAACTAGTGAATCACTAGGGTAGTCAAGCACTCCACAAAGAGAGAGTCAACGAGTGCAAGTAGTATAAGAGAATGCGGAGCCTTTATTAATGATAAAGAATCACTTACAAGCAAATGTAATCACTAAACACTCTCTAACTCACTTACAAAGCTTGACTTGACAAAGATGTCAAGTCAAGGACATGTGCGGCGCTATACGCACACATACACACAACCCTAAGTGGATGGAAAACATCCACGGATGAATGTGGTGTGCCGCCGTACGTTCCTAAATCTGTAGATTAGAAACAAACTAATCTACACTAAAACACTATAATGCGGAGAGGTCCTTGATGCTACGTCCCGTGACAGTTGTCGTGTAAAGAAAGGTGGATTACCACCAAAGATCGAGAGTCCTAACCAACATCAAATAAACAAAAAACATACACTAAAACAAGCATACGTAGTACACCCTTAAGTGCCTCCCTAAGCGGATAAAGAACCCTCTATCCAACTAAGACCAAACAACACTAAGAAGACTAAACGCCACCGTGATGTCGCTGCAACAACTGTATATATTTAGTCGAAGATGGCGTCCATCGCCGAATCAATAAACATATGAAGAAGTAAGAAAGAGAGGATATGTTGGGTGCAATGTGAGCCCCATCTTTAATCGCCTTAGAGAACTTTGTTGCCAATCCCTTGGTCAGTCTTCACGTTGCCTATCTCTGAATCAAAACCATGAACTCAAGCCGTTTCATCGGGTGAAACGTGGCTTGAAGACCTCCGACAACGAGGGAAAATTTAATCTCCCGATAATAGAGTAGAAATAGGCGGCGTCAGGCAAGTCATATTAAATGAGTCCGTTGCACACGACAATGACCAAGGTCTTTCTATACTTGTTGTATCAACAAAGACCTCTGATCTAGCCTCGGAACTGTGCGCCTAGTCTCATCTGGCCACACCCAAAATACAAGGCCGTTCTCCCAACGGAACCTTCCTATTCGGTGTCAAACTTGATTACGATCCATAGCAGATCAAACTGGAGGAAGTGTCCCATGTTGCAGGTTGTGCAAGACTAGACCGTCTATCCACACATTGCTAACAACTTGGGCCCTATCCGGTTCCTCATCCGTTGCCAAATTAGGCAACATCAATGTGGAGCCAAACACCAACATGAGATAAGCCGCTGCATGCCACTTCGAGACTGACTCTCTGTCACAGTCCCCATGCCACCTGACACATGTTAAATCCTTCTGCAAAGGACTTCGATTGCGAGATAGACCATCCACATCCAAGTTCGTGATGTCAACCCAATTTACAACCTCAAAATCATACTCATGAAGCAACAAAGCCGACCTGACGAGCTTGCCAAAAAACTTGTCAGAGTCCATGAACCACTTCAAAGGCTGATGGTAAGTCATCAACGTAAAACGCTGCCGACACAAATAGGGCCTAAAATGAGCTATGGCCCAAATCGTAGCCAAAGCCTCCTCCTGATAAGATGAATAGTTGGACTCAACGTTGTTGGTGCTCCTAGAATCAAACGCCACAACGTACTCCTATCCTTCATCATCCTTTTGAGTCAATACTGCCTCCAATCCTATAGCACTCTAGTCTATGTACAATTGAAAGGATCATGTAGCATCCGGACGTCGCAGCACAGGCGTTGAACCGAGCTTCAGTTTCAAAGTAGCAAACGCCTCCTGTTGCTCCTGTCCCCAAGTACATGGTTGATCTTTTCTAGAAAGAATAGTCAATGGCTTAGGAATCAAGCTAAACTTCTTGATAAACCAGCAATAGTAATTTGCTATGCCAAGAAAAGCTTGAAGTCGTGACATGCCGGTTGGGGCGGGAATCTTCTGCAACGCATCCACCTTGGCCTGCTGCACGCCAAGACCCTCTAGAACAATCATATGTCCAAAATATGGCAACCGGTCATGGAAGGACTTGCACTTGCCATGATGCAAGCGCAATCCTCACTGCCGTAACCTCTCAAACACCACCTGAAGATGCCTTACGTGGATTGAGGCTCACCCTAACGAAGACAGTAGATCCATTATCTGTTCCTCACTACAAACCACCTACAAGGATCGTGTCTGGGCCATCTGCTCCACCTGAGACACTGCAATGTGATTTGAGATATTAGGACAGTGTACCCAACACTTACAAAGCATCTTCAAAAGCCTACAATAAAATTTATTCGTATATAAGACTCTTCTTAAAAACAATCCAAAAAGCATACAATTTATGCAAATCAGGCCATGTTATTACCTCAAAAACGATGCCATCCAGATCCATAGCATTGGTAGCTTCTTCAACAGTTCGCATCTCCACAAAAGCAATTCGTCTCTCTGATTGATATACACTCATCCCTTCCATAGGTTATACCTCTCCTAAGTTATAATGCCACTAATTTATAACCTTAGCTAACTACAACCTTACTAAGTTCAAACTAGTGCTGCCATGTGACTAGTGGTGACATGTTTGAGAATTAAAGCACAAAATCGGTAGATGATGTAGTTGTTTTATATTTTTTAGACCAATCAGTTACAATATCACTCAATAGTGCTACTATTCCTTCACATGTCACTATTCAATCACAACAAGATTACTATTCAATTACAATAGTGCCACAATCCTCACATGTGCTGCCATCATGCTTTCAAGACTGTTTTGAATGGTTTTTAAACAATTTTTGAGCTTTTCAACCAACCAACTTATCTATGAATAGGGTACAAGAGGGCCAACTCAAGTCGGCATGGTCATATGCCATTTTCACATGCCATCTAACGTACGTAGGCCAATTTTAGGAAATGACAGTAT
The DNA here is from genome assembly GCA_963971425.1 of Bryoerythrophyllum caledonicum. Taxonomy (NCBI): domain Eukaryota; kingdom Viridiplantae; phylum Streptophyta; class Bryopsida; order Pottiales; family Pottiaceae; genus Bryoerythrophyllum; species Bryoerythrophyllum caledonicum. Next base: position 4,149,495 of record OZ020515.1, read on the forward strand.
TGTAGGTGGATGGAGATGAAATTGTGGTGAAGTTGCCAAGTCCTCTATCACAACCACCACTAACTTTTGACCTCTATTAAGTTCTTACCACCTCCATCCACCAGCGCTAGATTTGGCTATAACTTATGGGAGGGATGAGTGTACACAGCATCACCTGTGCAATTAGGGAAATTAAAAGATTAGGAACTAAAAGCTTTTGCACTCTAGACATTAGAGAAGCATGGGAACCTTAGCACCTTTGTTTCATCCGTGACGTAGATGAGAAGGGACGCACACAATTGCGACATCATCTAATTCCGTTGACATCTACCGATACGGAGATCACGGAATTAGGTAGTGTTGGGTTTAGGTCGTCGACTTCGAGAGACAAAGTAGAGGAAGACGAGGTTGATGGAAAAATTGCATTGCTGTTTGAGAAGTTGCAGCGATGGCGGACATCTGATACTTCATGGTGAATGGTCCTACGGAACTTCTAGAACTTAAATGAAGAGTTGAATATATGAAAGAACATAAGCATTTTGGGATCAAAAACTATGTTTTGCGCATAATAATTAACTTACAAATCAACCTCTGCGTTGATCGAAGAGTTAGCTCGCCAAAAACATATGTTACACATTACACCAATGTAATGGTACATTTTACACTCAAAACTTCAAAATCTTAGTTTAAGTGGGAGTGGGATGAAGGAAACTCCCCGGGCTTCTACATGCAACAATAATGCACACCAATACCACACCAACAGAGAGAGCTTGTAAGATTGTCCACATTGTTTGCCTTGTAGCCCGCTCCTTTAAATTGTGTATATTCTCCTTGGTTTCTACAACTTTGCACAGCATCTCCAAATTTTGTACCTTCAAAAACACCTTTCTGACGTCAATACAACCCATATTTGTGGCAGACAAGGTTACTTTTCCAAAGTTTGCTTTGAAATTGTGTGATTGTAATCTCAAAACAATCAATTTTTGCAATTATAAGCTAGAGGCCATTAAATATGAAGAGACTAGATAAATTTGATAATGCAAAGAATATTGACTGCTAAGAGTATTACTTTCATGTCTTTTGTTGGGATCAAAGCTTCCTACACGGTTAAGAGCAGAAAACATGTTCATTGGTTGTCCACTTATTTCAAGTTCCTTATACATTGAATGAAAATCAAGATATCATTAACCTACAATATTATTGAATCTAACGGTGGAGAGTAAGCAGGTACAAAACACAAATACAAATTTTCAACATGCCCTTAAACAAAATCACAAAAAACTCTCTAACCTGATCATTCAGCAACCCAACTTTCTTCTCAGTTGCACTCTTAAGCATTTCCGCTTCCTTCACTTGATTCGCCAACAATTCCTTCTGCTCATCCAACATCTTTGTAAACACACTCTCCTCCTCTATTGACAAGCTCCTCTCAGTTGATGCACGATTTGGCATTCTTTCCAACCTCTCCTCAAGCTCCTTCCTGAGGTGTATCTGCTCCTGAAGCTGTGTTGCCAGCAACAGCACCTGGTCCTGTACATCCTTCAAACTGATTTCCTTTTTGACAGAAGTGGAAACCTCCTTCTCAAATTTCTGTGCCATCTCTTCATGCATCTTCAGCAGCCCCTGATCCAACTTTATTTGGAGCTCTTCCTTCAGCTGTGTCTGTTCCTTCAGCTGAGAAGTTAATGACTCAACTTGATTAGTGAGGCCCACAAGCTTCTCGTTAATTCGGGGTAACATGTCATGAAGCGCCGTCAAACCAGTGAACCACTCGTTCCGCTCCTGCTCCAGTTTCGATGCTAATTCTCTAATTTGCTCCTCATATTGTTCACGTTCCTTTGCTTCAAGTCTGTGCCGCAGATCACCCAGTTGTGCAGCGAGCTGCAGCCTCTCTTGACGCTCCTGTTCCAAGTCTTGTTTCTGCTCCTCCAGTTTCGCCACAAATTGCATTCTCTCATGAAGCACCCGTTCCAAGGATCCATCAAGTTTATTCCTCAATTCCACCTGCTCCTCCAGTTTCGCAGCGAATTGCATTCGCGCTTGAAGCTCCCGTTCCAAGGATTCCTCAAGTTTATTCCTGAGATCCACGCACCTGCTCCTCCAGTTTCGCCACAAACTGCATTCGCTCTTGAAGCTCCCGTTCTAAGGATCTTTCAAGTTGGTTGATCTGGTCCTCCTGCTTTACAACTCCTGCATTCGCTCTTGACGTTCCTGTTCCAAAAGAGTGTCCCTCAAATCAACCCGGTCCTCGAGTTTTTGCAGTCTCTCTCGGGTTTCCTGTCCCAAAAGTTTATCAACCTGCTCTTCTAGTATCACAGCGAGCTGCACTCTCTCTTCACGTCCCTGTTCAAGTTTATTCCGCAAATCAACCTGCTCCTCTAGTTTCACAGCGAGCTGCACTCTCTCTTCAAGTTCCTGTTCAAGTTCATTCCGCAAGTCGACCTGGTCCTGCAGCTTTGCAACCAGCTGCATTCTCTCGTGGCGTTCTAGTTCCAAGGCTTCTTCAAGCTTATTCCGCAATCCCACCTGCTCCTGAAGCTGAGCTTCCATGGACAGCATCTGGTCGCACGAACTCTTCACATTCGCTTCCACGCTGGGCAGCAATTCACACAGCATCTTCCGCTTTGCTTCACTCTTGAGCCGCTCACCGCACTCCCTCTCCATCTTGCGGTTCAGCCCTTCCTGCCTTCTAGACTGCTCCTCCAGTTTTGCAGTGGACAAATCAACTCGGTTGCAGTACTCTTCCAGTCGTTTATGGTCTTCGGTGCGCTTCCGAGTTTCCTCATGAACAGGAGAACCCTTCAGATCCGGCATTGTACTCTTCGACCTTCTTACAGGGCCTGCAAAGAGAACAGCAAAAACCATTGAGATCAACTAACAAAAGCGCATAGAATAATATAAAATTATTTGTAAAGTGGGGCAAGGCTACCATGAGTTTTGACCTTGTTTCACATTTTAAATTCAATCAATATCAGATCTAAACATGTATAACCAACTCAAAGAGGTGTTGAAACCAATGTCTCTTTACAACACTCATGAACATACTCCAGACGATTTCAAAGTGCACTGACAGCAAAAACCAGTAATCTTTCATTGAGATATGATGGAGGTCATATTCAAAATCTTGAGTTAAAAACCTAGGATTTCCTAGTTCCGCTTTAAAGCCAAAAGCCGTGCATTTATTCAGCTGAAAAGTCTGGAATCCGTCGTATCCAAAAGCTGTCCCAAAAAGCATCAGGTTGGTAAGGAAGACGATTAGAACTAGAGTTGCTGGAAAGAGACGCAGTCAAAGATTCGCCCCTAAAATATCCTAGCAACCCACTGCTGACCGCAGTATTCTACTTGTATGGTGTCATATTTGAACACGATCAGGTTCCGATATTGAAATGACCTTCAGATGAAAGATGTTAGTAGAAGAATCTTCAATCCAAAGGTGTAAGTCTTGTTAAACACTACTACGAACACCGTCATTTTTCATTCCGCACTACAAGGAACCCTGTTGTTTTTCATTCAAAAGTGTCGCTCTTCACTCACTAAATGTAGCTCACTGAAAATCAGAAACGCGTTTACTTTTTTGTCCTTTGTGACCTAACTCACTCCCCCGCTGATAAAATCCTCAAAAATAGTAGGTGAGAAACCACAGGGTTCGTTGTAGTGAAACTTTCATAAACATTTGGTATTCTACAGAGTAGAAAACTTGCTGATACATACGGCTCTGGACTGAAGTTTAAGGGTCAAAGAGATCCTCAACCCAAACTTCTGAAGTAGCAGAACATTCAAGGACCAAATTTTAGGGAGGTCCTTCACAAAGCAAGCAAACAAACATGTCTCTGATGACCGAGTCCATAACAGGAGCCAAAACCAAGAAATTCAGGGACAGCTTCATCCAAACCACATCTAACGTACATTACCCCAAATCGACAATCTGGCGTCTTCTGATCAATTATTGGCTCTCAATCCATGGTCAGGATAATGTGCAAGCGACCCATGGTGTCATAACCCACATGTTGTTTTCATAATCAGGGGTTGCTTGCATGCTACCTCGCGGTACGTCGATAGTTGATCATGTCAAACTTCTTCGATGATGATGATCACAAGAGAAGGGCTTTGGAACTTCAAAGAGAAGGGCTTTGAAGCTTCTAAGCAACACTCAATTATGGAATGGTAATGTGTAAGCAACCCCTTCTTGTGGGGAAATGATCTCCTTTGAGAGACTGGAGTGGCAAGACTCATTATTTCTCGTGAACGGGGTTTGACCACATATTTAAACGCCAGTGGTTGAGTTTTGCCAAACTTCTTCAATGATAACCAATCAAGGGTCACAAAAGAGGGGCATCACTCTCACAGCGCCCTTCGTTATGAGAATAATACTGTTCTTCCTAACCAATAGTCTCGTGTCACCTCTTCAATTTGAACTCGGATGGTGTGAGGATGTAATCAAAGAGTGCTTTTAAGCCTTACATATGATATATCTTCTTCATCTATCAACTTCTTGTATGGGGTGTATTTGTGCACAACAACTCTTCCTCTATAGTAACGTAACTCTAGTCTGGGAAAAGATACCGCAACATCTCTTCCACTATTGTAACATAACTCTAGTCGGGGATAAGATACCGTAACATTCCAAAATGTCAATGCAACCCATAATTAGAGGTGGAAGACAAGAGCATTTCCTATCATACTTTGAAAAGAAGTCTATTTACTTAAACCCCTGATCAATTAGAATCGAAGAAGTTTGATTCAATTCAACCATTGCTATGCAGTCGGCTCCCTCTACAACAACCTCATTTGTTCTCCCTATTATATATAGATGCTACTATATTGAACGGCTCTTACAATGGAAAAAGCGGGTAATGAGTGTTAGAACAAATGTTGTTGTTGCAAAGAGAGAAGATTTATCCCGACCCAAGCTCCATGTTGTTATGAAATTGTTGTTGTATTGTATGCTTGTATAAAGGGAGTTGAAACTATAATCATTCACAAAGAAGCGTATCTTTTAGCAAGTGCAAATGAGGCAGGTCTCACAATTGGCATGACATTCTATCATACAAAGGCTTGAAGGTAACTTGTTAGAAGAGTGGCTTAACATAGTGAATGCTCCTACAGAACTTGTTGCGTTTCTTCGTGGAAGGGACTGATTCATCACAATATCCGACAACAACCCTCAAGCTCCAATGTATTTCCAGAGTACAATGCCAGGACCTTTTTCCAGCCACCATCTAGAGTTCAACCAGGTTTTTCATCCGGGGTTAAAAGTGTTAAAATAGGATGAATATACATCCATTCACTCCGGGGTTCTTAATCAGGAGCATTCAGCTCACCTACCCGGATTAGGTAGACCTTCTAGTTAACACGCAGTTAACCACCAGCTACCGTTAATCCCGAGGCATTAACCACTAGCTACCGTTAATCCCGAGGCATTAACTACCAGCTACCGTTAATCCCGAGGCATTAACTACCAGCTACCGTTAATCCCCAGGCATTAATGCCTCGAGATAAATAAACCAAGGCCTGTATTCATAGAGACAGTTCATTCTTGTTGTTCATCTCGTTTGTTTGCTTCACATCTCATAACACGTTATCAGCACGTATCTCACGCTCTCTAGCTGATTTTTAACTTTTCTCTCTTCCTTCAATCACGTAGTTGTGATCGCAGTAGGGAGTGAGGAACGGTGAAGGGGTGCTTCACGAACCCAATCACGTCCAATACACGAGGTTGTCTTGCAGGGAACTTACCGGGCTCCCTGACTCGGCAACTTTGTTGAGGATTGATGGTTTAAGTTCGTGAGTGCAATCCCACGAGCAGTCTCGAGAGCAGCCAACATTTTCGCTCATGTCTTTCAATTTTATTTTATTTTGCTCTCTTCATCATCCTCCGCTTGTGTAGACATACATGAAGTTTTCTTTTTCTCTCTTTTGTTGTTTAGACAGCCAGTTTTATGGTCAGAGACACCTGAAGCCAAACCTGTTGTAGAAACCATAGAAGTCATAGCTATGGCAGCACATCGCCCACCCCGCGATAGCCGCATGCAGCCTCTCATCTTTGAACCTTTAGAACCCGATGGATCGAACTACTTAGGTTGGAACATAGACATGCGGACATACTTATGCGCTGAGGAACTAGACGTCACGTTAAACCCAACACACGAGGAGGAGATTCCAGCTACATACAAATGGCAGACACTTCTTCTCCTTCAACGTCACCTTGATCCTTCACTGCGACAGCAGTATATCCAGGTAGAAGACCCCGCTGCACTGTGGACCGCTTTGGAGGCCCGATTCAAACACAAGGAGACCATATTTTTACCTCAAGCCCATAGCGAGTGGATCGTTCTTCGTGTCATGGACTTCCCCAACTTTCTTGCATTCAACTCGGAGCTCCACAGGATCGTTGCACAACTCCGACTTTGCGGCGACACAGTAGCAGACACTGAGCTGATTGACAAGACGCTGTCAACGTTTCCACCTGCATGCGCGATCTTAGCCCAGCAATACCGCAACATGAGGTTCACGACGCATGCCGAACTCATGTCTTACCTGCTCTTAGCTGAGAAGCAACAACAACTGCTGCTGAAGAACGCCGAATCGCGCCCAGCCAAGGAGATCCATACAAGCGAAGTACAGCGTCAACCGCAGACCTCGAACCCAGTAAAAACACACAACTCCAAGCCAACACAAGGCAACGGCAGCCGGGAGTCACACATTTCTGATGCACCACGCCGAAAATCGAAAGGCAGCTGGAAGCCGAAGCAAGAGTGGAACCGGAATCTCCAAAACCCGAGGTATGCGTATAAACCCAAAAACGAAACATCTTTTCAGTCATCCACTAGGAGAGTCAAAGGCATGTGTCATAAATGTCGTCGCCTTGGTCATTATGCCAAGGAATGTCGTGCCTCCCAGTATGTCTGTGAGATGTATAAAGAGTTGCAGTCACTGAAGGAGGGCAAGAGGGAAACACACATCCTCGATGCACCCTCCCTCACACTCACTGATCTAGACCCAGAAAACTATATGGTCCAGCGAGTAGCGCCAGTCAGCACAACCAAAATTGCCTTTTTAGAGAGCGCTTCTACTCACACTATTTTACAAGACCCGTCGTACTTCGAGTTCAAAACTCGAAACGAACCGTGGCAAAGTTGTGAAATAGTCACAATAGCAGGCAGAAGGAACTTCAAGTTCCATGAGGGCCGGACAAAGATTGTTTTGCCCGGGGGAGCCCCCCTCATCTGTGCACGGGCTATGTATGCCCCAGACGCCCCACGTAGCCTGATCAGCTATCGTGACTTACGGGCCAACAATATCCACATCTCCACTACGCGTGAGAACGATGAAGAGGTGCTGGAGCTCAGGCGAGGGCCGACGATCCTCGCCACCGCACACGCGGGAGCCAACGGCCTATACGAGCTTGCTATCAAGCAAGTCGAGCCCCCTTGCAAAGGTGAGGAAGAGGCCGATGGACGCCTTCGAGCGTGTCATCAGCGCCTACCCCCTAGGGGCATGATATCATCGTTCCTAGCCACCAGCAGCAAGGCCAACCTATGGCACCGCCGGCTAGGCCATCCGGGAACGACGATGATGAGGAAGATGATCCCTCAGCTCATAGGCCATGACTTGTGCAGCAACGACGCGGAGCGCGTGGATGAGTGCCCCGCATGCATACAAGGGAAGCTGATAAGACAGCCGACAAGGTGGAAGCTCCCAACAGAGATGCCAGCCGCCTTACACCGCCTCCATGGCGATTGGTGCGGTCCCATCACACCTCAATCCGGTCGCACATCCTACTGCTTGGGTCTATAGATCAAACACTTCAAGGACAGCAGCTTGCTTCTTCATCAACAGACCTACGTCAAGAAGATGCTACGTACATTCAACATGGAGAATGCTAACGCGCTGTCCGCCCCCATGATTGGCAAGAGTCGCACCGAAGACGATCCATATCGACCAGCCGAAGACAACGAGGAGGAGCTCGACAAATCCCAGTACCTAGCAGCCGTCAGAGCCCTACTGTACCTCGCCACCAACACGAGGCCGGACATCTCGTTCGCAGTCAGTGTACTTGCACGGCACAGCCAGAAGCCCACGGTCCGACATTGGCAAGGCATCAAGCACCTCCTCCGATACCTCCAGGGGACAGGATCTCGGACTTCACTACGGAAAATAAGCACCAAACGACATAGTCGGATACGCCGACTCTAGATTCAAGACCGATCCCTAGACCGGCAAGTCCCAGACTGGCTATATCTTCATCAAGAACGGTGCACCGATATCATGGCGATCAACCAAGCAAACGGTCACCGCCACCTCGACCAACCACGCCGAGCTGCTTGCCTTCCACGAAGCATTACGCGAAGCAGTATGGCTCCGCACCATGCAAAAAGCTATTCTTTAGATGAGCGGACTTCCACCTAGAAACAACGCAACCATCATATTCGAAGACAACGCAGCATGTATCGAGCAAGTGTCTTCGGGATTCATCAAGGCTGACCGTGTCAAACACATCAGCCCCCACATCTTTGGTTACACACAAGACCTCACCGAAACTAATCAGATTCAAGTCAAGAAAATCCCATCGGCTGACAACATTGCCGATGTTCTGACGAAGGCATTACCCGCTCCCCAACACCGGAAATTAATCACAGCAGCAGGTATGAGAATCCTGAGTGAATTAGATTCCGAACAATGACTTTACTCTTTTTCCTTCATATTTTTGAAGTTTTTTTAATGAGGAAGATCATCGTTCGAGGAGGAGTGTTAAAATAGGATGAATATACATCCATTCACTCCGGGGTTCTTAATCAGGAGCATTCAGCTCACCTACCCGGATTAGGTAGACCTTCTAATTAACACGCAGTTAACCACCAGCTACCGTTAATCCCGAGGCATTAACCACCAGCTATCGTTAATCCCGAGGCATTAACTATGAGCTACCGTTAATCCCGAGGCATTAACTACCAGCTACCGATAATCCCGAGGCATTAATGCCTCGAGATAAATAAACCAAGGCCTGTGCTCATAGAGACAGTTCATTCTTGTTGTTCATCTGGTTTGTTTGCTTCACATCTTTTAACAAAAAGGATACGACAGACCCCTTTTCTTTGTACCGTACGCATCGGTCAGTTTTGGGACCTCCCTGTTGAATTATTCATTTCCAAATCACAATGGTTCAGACACAATGCGCATCACCTAAGTATCACATGGGTATCACATGGGCATGACACATGTATCACCTTCGCTTTTGTGGATTAATCATGTACAAAACTCACCAACGCATACGGTACTATGTAGATTGCTACAAAATCTTATCAACATGCTAACTCTAGGGTGTAGTTACTTTGCATGCCATGTGTGATGATTTGGTGACAAAAATGTCCGCAATTTGTTGACATTCAAATATTGTCTGTAAGGATGGTACTTCTAGACCAGAGCTTTGAAAAGTGGCAATGGTAACCGTCATTGATAGATCATGTTTGGCGTCTTGAAACTTTGGTGAGACTGTTTCTATGTGATGGACATGGAATGCCGGGAGCCTTCCTAGAAAGCCTAGAAGAGGCTGCTTTCTTTACATAAAAGTTTGATAAGTATCGAGAGCAGTCTTCTAGTAGGTATGCATCAAAGAGTTTGGTGTTGCTTGGGATGTTGAACAATGCATTCTAGCTATGATTCCTTTTCTAAAACCTTGTATCTATGTGATGTGATACAGAATGACCATTGAACCATGTTCCTTGGGATGCCTAACATTCAACCACCTGTACAAATTCGATCTAATTGCTACCGACTTGATTTCTTGAAAATTGAGACTTTCCTCAAGATCCAGAATTATCAATTAAATAAAATAAAAATATTCACGTGGCTTGACAGCAATATTTCTCATAACCATGGGCTTCTTTCACACTTACTTGCCTTGGGATCAAATGAGCCAGATACTTGAGACATGACACATAAGTTATATTTAGGGCTATAATAGTTATTGCGTTTCCTATTTGCCAATTATGTTATTTCTCTACAAAGGTTTTGTAACTTTTTCTTCCTGAATGCGATAAACCTAACATGCCCTAATAGACCTGACTTAAAGTGCATATCTAAAAACTTAAAATGTTTTAGGAATTTGCATTGAGTAAGTTTTGCACAAAAGTGCATATATGTTATCAAAACCTATTTGTTGAATGAGCATTTAGAGCCTTGTTTGTTGAATCCTTGCAAGCATACATATGCTATTCTACTCTCAAAGAATTACGTACTCTTCATTTTTGAATAATGGCCTGGATCAATTGATGACCCCCCACCCGCATGGCCTCTCATTTTCTGAAACTAACTTATTCAATGACTATATTTGTTTCAAGTACATTATGTACATATGATGTAAATTTGCTATTTTGGCACTATGAACATTAGTTTGGAAGTTGTTTTTTCAAAAACATAGTCTTGATCCTTTAGGGGTTATAAGGTAAGACAACCCAAAATCGACTAGCAAACAAATATCACTTCCTTCTATACCCTTCCTAGGTTTTAGTAAGGAAATGTAACTTGTAATTACATGAACTATGCGTTGACCAATGAATTTAAAAGTGATGAATTGACATGCAACATTTTTCCTCAAAAATCTTGAAGGTTTGATGGGAGTGGTATTGGGTAGTTGGTTGATTTTGGGCTATCCTAGGTACCTTATTACAAGTCCCTTGGCATATAGCAAATATGTCACTCAATTTTGTCCATCCATATGAGAGCATTGAGGCCTCCAATAATTTTGGAAATGGAAATGACTTGTGGAAAATGAGCCACAAACCACAAAGGATGGAAGCATCAAAGGCCTCCAAACCTTTTGCGGACATGCATCCTTTAAAGAGATAATCATAGTAGCCTTAGGAACTTGTTTGAAAAAGCATTTGATTTCTTCCATTCAATGTGGCAACATTTGACCATCCTTAGTTAACCCCTAAAGATCACTTTGTACTTGCAAGGGACAATTTTATTTTGGGTAGGTTCCTAAAACTGTAATTTTAAAGATTAAGTATTGGTTTTCTTACAAAGAATAGGAATACGGGTTATCTTTACAAAGATAATATCTTTTTTAAGACTTACAGGGGAATAGTTATGGTGCTTTAAATATTAAAAGCCCAAGTTTTGAGGCAATTGGGAAAACTACTATAGAGATGAATAGCAATCTTGTAGAGCTATATAGTGCACCATTTTGTGGTTAGTAGGAGTGAAAACAAGTTCTTGGTAACCGTCATTTTTTAATCTTAAAAACGCATAGAGATTATGGATTTTTCTTATAAAATTGATTTCTTTAGATCAAAGAAGGCATAATGATTCTATCCACCATTTGAATTTTAGATCCAACAATTGTTTTCTTATTTTTATTATAAAAAATTTCTAAGAAAATTTATGCAATGCTTAGTGGAAAAATATGCCATTATTTTGAGTCAAAGTATGTTGACCCTATTTGCACGCGGATGAATATATCATAATGCACTCTTCAAATGCTTGTATCTCATACTCCGTGCACTCAAAGTTCACAAAATGTCATGTGTGTCTTCATGTAGTAGTTTAATCGAAGATTCTATAGTTGAAAATAGTGAGAAGTTGTTTTGATCCCAAAGAGCCCATATGACCCTTGGAGGATGTATTTCATTTTGGGCTGGTTCCTAAAATTCGAAAAAAATTTGTTCCTTTTAAATATTTTAAGCTAGATACTCCCTGATAAAATCTTTGTGATTTAAAAAAAAATTGGATTCATTTTATTAAATTATTAACCTTCAAAGTCAAATTGGGGACTCTAGTCAGCTCCAAAACTTTTGCTAGAAGTTTTAGTTGACATTGAGATTTTTCATACATATAGATAATATTACTTTCTTTAAAGGTGTCAAGTTTTTAATTGTTTTAGTGTAAAAATACATTTTAACCCACGTCAAACATTTTCACACATTGTCGGGCAAGGTACCAAAAAATCTTCTTCTTTTTACATAGAACCTCGAAATCTTCAAATTTTTCACTTTTAATCTCTTAGACAACAACATGTGGTGAATACCTTCTTATTTACCATTTTGATTTCCATTTTGAAATAAAACAAGAATTGGCAATTTTTGAAATTCCACTTCTTGCACACTCGTTTTGAATATGCTACACCCCTTATCTACATCTAAAATTGGGGTATAAGGAACTAATACCATGTTTAACACAATGGTTAAGGATTTAGACCTTGTGTAGTGCAAAAATATGACACCAAATGAAGTCAAAGTTTGCCAATTCACTCAATGCAAGGAAGAAAATGAAACATTTTCTTTACTTCAAACGCTATAATCTTCATATCCATCCGGTGGATTGTGGCGAGTTTATAAAATGGTAAGTTTATAAAGAAGTATTTTTTAAGATCTTACGGTTTCAAATCCAAAATGTTACTTCAGAATTAGATTATCTTGCCACTTGTTGATAGTGGCAGTTTTGGAGTGTTTATTGAGGAAAAATGCCTGGGGCTCTTATGTGTTAACTGATCTTGCAACATATCATCTTAGAGAGGCAATTTTGGGTGGTTTTAGTATAATACAGTCTTGGTCTTGTAGGGGTCAACATATGGAGAAGGTAGTTTTGGAGGTGTTTGAAAAAGAAGGATCCGACAACTTGCTTGTAGAATACCATAACTTTCATTCTAGAAGTCTCATGTGAAAACAAATTCTATTCCCACGAAGCTGAGACTACAACATATCTTTAGGAATTTTGTTCAAGAATATGTAGTCAAAATGGACATCATAGAAATCCGCTCGGAATAGCAATTGTCACAAGGGCCAAAATGCCCTCTATAGGTTAGAGAGACCCTTTACCTAGAATAAACAAAATTATTTTCTTCATAATAATCCCATTGCTTTGGGCAGAAATGTTTTTGTAGTTTTTAGCACGGATAGAAGGGATGGTGCAATAGCCCTAAGTTCCCTAGTTTGAACTAGTTTGAATTTGAGACCATATAACAACTTTATTCATGTATTCCTCCAATATTGACATGTGCAATTCATAATCCAACACGTTCCATTCTATATTAACCCATGCTTTTCTTTGTATTAACTACATTTTTGCACATCCAACCTTCACAAATTAGCAATTTGGGTCATTCCACAATTTCTAATTTTTATTCCAATATACACATTATATTAGGAAAAACACTTAGATAAAGCACTAGTTAAGGAAAGTAGACAATCACTCACCCTAGTAAAACTCTTATGGTCTTGTATGGAAAATAATCGTTGAGATGGGGGAGAAAGCTCCATCTCTAAGTCCTTCTTATAACCACAAAATTTATTATGATCTTGAAAATTGGTTGAGGTCTATCCTTCTACCATACGTAAGTTGTGGCCCATCATGTTGGAAGGATGCAACTTCTAAGCAAGTGTTTGTGCATCACCCCAAACTGGGCACCATCACCATCTTGTGTAAGATTGGTCTATGAAGTGTGTTTGTGAGCACTTTTGGAGGAGAGGACACTATTCCCATTTATTAAAGCCATGGAACATACTTGTAACAATGAGTTCCACAGCAACAAAAATATCCACACTTACAACCTTAACCCTTAAAGAGCGAGAGGCCCATAGGTGGTCACTTTTGGAGTAAATTACGAATTTGGTGGACCGTTACTTCATCTCTACTTGATCCGCGGCCTAAGTTAAGTTCCATGACGGATCTGTGTGCTTCCAACAAATGCAATGAGGATGAGCGCCAGAATCTGACGTGTAAACTCTTGTGACGTTTGTAGTGACCAATCGCAATAAAACGTACAATTGTACCTACTCGTGGATTCTCCCACGCCTGGTCACCTCCGTCGTCCTTAAAGGACTAATTGAGAACCTTAAATCCATTTTTCACTTAGAAAAGTGACTTTTTATGATTCTCATATGAAATATGGAAGTGAATCCTTGTAACCTCTGTAGTTGATAGTAGAATATACCACACTTGTACTCATGTTATCCACCAATCACTCACCATTATTCTGGTAATGTTTCGATCCACAATCAAGCACAAGGAAACTGAGGAAGTAGACAAAAGTGACTGCATATGAGACCACTACAGGTCCCACACGGAAATAGCATCCTCCACCATATTTGTTTGGTGTTTGTATGAATATGAACTAATTAGCAAATGTGAAGAGAAACACGGTTTGTTCTGATGCTGGCGGTGTGTTCACCAGAAGTGACTTCATGATACTGCATGCACCAGATTTGTGTGTAAACTCAGGTGGAATTGTGTGAGTACTAATTAATGTGGTGTGGTAACGCAGCACATGGTTCACAATTGGTGCTGTTTCAACTCACTTCCAAGTTCGCAAATTCAGTTGAACTGAGGATGATGTCCTGCAAAACTTACTGCATTCCAAGCCCACCTCAAAGCAAAAACTACACTATGGCTCAGAAGTGGAAGAAGATGGGCACCTATTGAGACCATTGCCACAACAATCGGTGCAAGCATCAGCAAGTTACAGTGATTTCCGTGACGTGGAATCGTAGAAATTTATGCCGAAATGTACCCATTTTGCACGATCTAGAACAGTCGTAGACTCTCTCCGGCCAAAAAAGTCTCATGGGCCTTAAAGGGTCAAGACAAGTGACCGGACAAAAGCCAAGTGTACCATTTGTGTAGATGATGTTGCGCATAATCTACTCCTTGCAAATCACATCTACGAAAGTACCAGATTACGTTGAACATACAAGCAGGTACATTTGCATTTGCCCAGTGAAGTACACTTCGTTCAATTTGTCTGCACACACTACCACCACTTTCCTTCACCGAATATCGACTCCATGGCCGGCGTCTTGTCCAGGTTGCACCTCCGCCTTCGATCTGCGTCTCTCAGCCTCGCTCACAGATCGCTCTCCTGTCACTTGAACTGCCACAACGTTTCTTCTTCTACAAACTTCAGGTGAGTCGTCGACCGTGGCTTGTCTGTACCGTGTGAGCTTCTTCTCAAGCTTCTGTGAGAGAGTAGGAATTCGGTTGTTCCTCGTCAGGTTCATGGATGGCGTTTGCAGTTGGGATGCCCTGGTGAAGTTTACGTGGATTCTTGGATCTAGAGTTTTTCATTGCAGAGCATATTCGGTGGGTAATTTGCTTTGCTCTGTAGGATGAGTTTTAGTTGCGAAGGTGTGTGCTCGTGAAGAGGGAGTTGCTTTGGTTTTTCTTTACGTTCTGATTGTGATTTCTGTACTGATACCCGTTGTTGTGGTCGCAGAGTGTGAGAACTGGAGCGGTGTGTATGGTGCGTTTGGTGAGTATGGTGCGTTTGGTGAGTATGGTGCGTTTGGTGAGTATGGTGCGTCCCTAACCACTTGCTCGAGTTATCTTCCTTTCAGTTTGTCGGTGCTGTTTTATTGGCGACGTTGAGGTTGTGTGGTTGAGTTTGCTCACATGTTGGTGATGATGTTTATTCTCTAGTTTCACAAATTGAGATGGTTAGGGTTTGGGCTTCTCATGTGTGGGGCTGTGAAAGGCTTTGGGTTAGGCTTTCAATTAGTTTTGGAAGTACTTATTGTTATCTTCCTCTCGTGTGAGATGTGGGAACAACATCATGTTTTTCCTTCTGCCATGCGAGGTGTAGAAACACGTCAATGGTGACTTGTGGGCACAATCACTAGATTGTAAGTCGTTTCTTGTGTTCTCGAGTTGGTGTCTTGTAAGAGTGTAATAAGTTATGATGTGGGTGTTTCTTATTGAATTCGTGGATTGGGTGTTTGACAGAGTACTCACTGTACTTGTGTGGTGAAGTTGAGATGCTTTGGTGAAGTCTACTCGGATGCTTGGGTCTAGGGTTTTCATTATAGAGCATACATGGTGGGTTTGTTAGCTCTGTAGTACGATTTTTCGTTTCCCAGGTCTGTGGTGGTGAAGAGGGAGTGGCTATGGTTTTTCTGTTTGTTCAGATCGGGATTTGTGTACTGATATACATTGTTGTAGTCGCAGACTACGAGAATTGGAGTTGTTGGCGAGTAAGGTGCGTCCCTAACCATTTACTCAAGTAATCTTTTGTTTCAGTTTGTCGGTGCTGTTGTTTTTGGCGACGGTGTGGTTGTGTGCTTGAGTTTGCTCGCATGCCGATGATGAAGTTTGTACATACATTCTCTGGTTTCAGAAATTGAGATGGTTTGGGTTCGGGCTTCTCATGGGTAGCTTTTTGGATTGGCTTTCGGACTCTTTGCTAGTCAGTTGGTTTTGGAAGTGCTTATTGTTATCTGCCTCTCATGTGAGATGTGGAAACAACATATTGGTTTTCCTTCTCCCATGCTAGTTGTAGAAACACGTCAATGGTGACTTGTGAGTCATTTCTCGTGTTCTCAAGTTGGTGTCTAGTAAGAGTGTAATAAGCTTTGATGTGGGTGTTCCTTGTTGGATTCATGGATGGTGGTCGACCGAGTACTGATTTGAGATGCTTTGGTGCAATGTACGTCGATGCTTGTTTGGAGGTTTAGATTGCAGAACATGTTGTCTGGTAGGCCATGGTGAAGAGGAGCTGGAGTTTGAATGCTAGATGTCAATTTCAAGATCCGTTACTTGCACATAGTATTGTTGTTATGGTGTTTTTACTCGGGCTTAGCGTCCAGGCAAATGATGTTACTACATTTCTGTGACACAATAGATGATGTGAATGTTTATGGGGTTAACATGGACACATCTATGGTCTGTAATTACAAGTGTGTATGTGCTCTTGTTTGTTTATTTAGTCGGAATTCCTTTCCGTGACGTCCTAAAATAGTCTAGGATTGTGTCATGTGATGCCATATGTCAATCATATCTCATTTCACAGACGTGTTGTTTGTATAGCTATCCTACAACGGGAATGAGATGTTCCAAATTTGCAAAATTGTGGTTTGTAGTCTAACCCTAAAAAGGAATCGTTTAAGTGAAAAGACCAAATTTTCAAATTTTGTGTTTGTAAATGTGGATGAACAAGATGCTTGGAAACATTGACTAGAAGACGAACTTTCTTCTGTAGTAAACATCTTTGCATTGTGAAAATGATTTTTTCTTAGAATTTCAGAGAAGAACTCATGTTTGTGGTTGTAGATGGAGGAGTTGGCAAGTATGGTATGTCAATCAACTACCCTTACTATTTACCCCGGTTATCTTCCTATCTAGGTTCTTTGATGACAGTCTGATTTTCTACTTGAGCTCTCGATTGTGGTGATGTTTTTTTTTATCTACATTCTTCGTTCTTTCAAATGGAGAATATTGCGTATGAAACTGGTTGAAACGAAGCCTTGTTTCATTTGGGCTTTTGAATTTTTTTTTCAAAACTTCGGAGGGATGCTTGTCAGTATAATCTTGGTTTTCTCTAATTTTATGAGCTGTTTAACTAAATTAACTGAGTTAATGGATAAATGACATAATAGTAGTAATAGTAGTAGTAATGGGATCAAAATTCTTTTTCACATTGGACCTTTAGAAAATGTGTTATGCTATTATTCAGGCAATTTGTACGATGTGGGTGTTGAATTTGTGGATGGTGTTTGATCGAGTACTGGTGTGGTGAAGTTGGGACGTCTTGGTGACGTTTACTTTGATACTTGTATGTGGTTTTGATTTGCAGAACATATTATGTGGTCAGTTTGCTCTCTATGTTGCATGTCAATAGTAGGAATTGTTTTGGTGAAGAGGGAGTTGCTTTAGCTTTCTCTTTAAATATTTGAATGGAGCTTCTTCAGTCATTTAGATTTTTCTTAAATAAATGAGACTATTTTCAATGAGATTATCGAAGATGGATCTTGTCTTGAGTGTAATAGAACATTTTCACACATTGTTGATCAAGGTTCAAGAGATTATTGCTTCTTTTTTGCACAAGATCTAATGACCTCCACTTTTTTCATAATACTTTCTAAATCAAGATGCAACATCAACCTCCTTTTTGATTGTTTGGGTGCTCATTCTATAATGTGTTGAGTTCACAAAAGACTAAACTCTTTGTTGGCAATTTTTTAAACCCGTGCTTGCACAATTTTTTGGAATGAACTATACTCCTTGTGAGCAAGTGATTTTAAATTTCTAGCTTGAGATCTTACATAAAATTGCTGCAATCTAGATACATCTTTCTTCCCTTTCCTACAATTTACACTGAATTGGAGATTTTGTAATGTTAGGGTGTGGAATGGTCAAGGAAATGAAGGGGTTGAATAAGAGTTGTTGAAGTGTTGATGTTCTCTTAATGATGGTGATGTTTTTGTTATAGCACTTAACAAGCTTGTTTTGATGTCAATGACAATTTTGGTATCATTATTCATTGGTTTTAGAGATCAAGAATATGGTCAAGGTCATGGCTCCGTGCAGTCTTCTTTGGCTCTTGGAGGTCCAACTATTGGTAAGCCTTGATAATGTGCGTTCCTATTTTTCTTTGATTTGAGGTGTTAAAATATCACAACTCCTTGAGTTTCCAACTTGAGTATCAGTAGAGCCACATTGGCGGTGACATTCTCATCATCTGTGTTTCCATTGGAATTTGAATCCGGAATATTTTCTGCCAAGTCAAACATTTGAACTTGATTTATTTGCACATTTCAACCATACTAAAGATTATTGATAGATTCTCATTGTCACAATTTGGATTGCTTTCAGATTACTACATGATGGATGTTGTACTTATTGCTGCCAAGGTTTGAGAATGGGACTTGCTTGGTGCAATCGAGGCAAGTGGACGTAACTTGTGAGTTTTCAATCACATGGCCATCCTTGTCATTGATCTTGTTTGTTTTATGTTGATCATAGTAGCTCGTGACCTTAGACAATGATTTCCATATTGAATGAAGTGGATGGTTTGTGTGGGGTTGGCAAATCATAGGCTTGAATGATTTCTTGTTAATATTGTCCTTCAACTTCATTTTCTTACAAATGGTAGTGTAGTACTTGTGCAAGTGGGACCGGAGCTATGGCGGATGATGTTAGGCCTGAGAAAAGGCTGTCGACAAGCGAAGGTACAATGATTGTTTGAATACAATATCAATCTGTCACTTGTGGTTCCAATTGGATATTAATCATTTGATTTATTTACTACCCTTTCCTCACCCAATAGCTTCTATATTGATGGATGAGAATCTAATGTAAGTGCACAGGTCTCTAAACTCAATGTGGAAATACCTATAGTTGACTTTGAAAGTGAAGGAGAGCTCATGTTGTAGCATGAATTTTGTGTTGCCCTTTCTTTTTGTTTGATCTAATTATAGGTTCTAAAAGGTTGATTTTACTTCTCTAATTTGGAAAGAGGTCAAACACGTGGTATACGTCCCTCACTTTTGAAATGATTATGCTGTCTTGAAGTCATTCTCAAGACATTTTGAATGTGATTGTTAAGTTGAATTAATGTGTCAATGAAACTAATCTTTAATCTTGTGTTGGAAGATGAATTTGAGAACTATGATGTTTTCATCAATCATCGAGGCCCCGACACAAAGACTGGCTTTGTAGGCTTTTTACACGACGGCTGCAAATCTGCTGGGTTGTGGCCGTTTCTTGATTGTGTATCCATTGGTAAGGGTGAAGACTCTTGGACATGCATTGAGCATGCCATCAAGACGACACAAATTGCAATTATCATCTTTTCGAAGAAATATACACAATCAGAGTGGTGTCTTAAAGAACTACATCTCATATTAGAGACTTGTGGTGTAAAAGTTCTTCCAGTGTTCTACAAAATTAAACCTTGGGAAGTGCGTTTTCCGGAGAAGGGTCGGTTGTCAAAAGGATTCGCAAAGTTGAAGGGTAGACATGATGCGACCTTGATTGACCAATGGAGGGTGGATTTGGAGAGATCCTCAAAGTTGAATGGTTGGGAGTATGAAGAAAGAGATAAAAGGTATGAAGAAATGTGTGTGTAAGAAGGGTATGTTGAGTTGATTTCATATTATAATATGGATATGATTTTATGTATTTGTTTTGTAGGTTGGAAAAAGACCTCGTGAGTGAGATTGTGGGGACAATAATTGAATGGGCCAATAAGCCACTTCTAGTGGATGTTGGTGACCATGTCATTGGAGTTGATATGGTAGCTCAAGAGATCATTCAAAGACTTGAGCAGGACAAGAGTGTCTTGTTGTTGGGGCTATGGGGAATGGGTGGAATTGGGAAGTCAACTCTAGCAAGGGAGTTATATAATCGTTTGAGGACTAGGTTTGCAGCAAGTACTTTTGTTGAAGATGTGATAGACAAGGTGATGCAAGGTGGCATAGCAAAAGTGCAAAGCCGCATTTTGAAAGATTTGTGTAGAAAAGAATCCTATGGAGTGGAAGACAAATCGAAGGGTAAAGCAGTTCTAGAGAAGAGCCTATGCAAGAAGAAGATCCTTGTGGTGTTGGATGATGTCTGTGACGATGATGGAATGGAGTACCTCATATCTCGCAAAATGTTATCGAAAGGAAGCATGTGCATTGTCACATCTCGAAATAGACGTGTACTCCAAGAAGCAATGTCATTTGATGCAAAGAATGAGGTGTATGTCCATGATGTTCAACGGCTAGACCATGAAGTTTCAAGGCAAGTGTTTGAATCTTATGCATTTGGGAGTGGTTTCATAATTGATGGGGTACTTGAGAAATTGGTGTCATGTATCACCAAGGCATGTGGTGGAGTTCCATTGGTTCTAAAAGTGTGTGGAGCTCTTTTGAAGAATGAAGTCGACAAAGAGATATGGAAAGATGTGTTGGAGAAACTTCAATGTGGCTCTATAATGGATGAGGAGAAGATCTTTAAGTGCCTTTGGATAAGCTATGATGCTCTTCAAGTGCATCAAAAAATGATGTTTTTGGACATTGCATGTGCTCTACTTGGGCAGTCAAAAGATTTGGCCATTCAAGTTTGGAAGTCTTTAGGGTGGTCTGCCCCTCTAGGTGTTCGAAGCCTTGTGGAAAAGGCATTGGTGGTTGTGGATAAGGATGGTTGTTTTAGCATGCATGACCACTTGCGAGACATGGGCCGTGCAATTGTTAAAAAGGGAGAAGCTCAAGAGGGAGTTAGAAGACGCCTATGGGAACCTGAATCCTTCAAATTGTTTTTAGACAATGAGGTATGCTTGTGAAGGTTATTTTTTGTTTTTTAAATTGTGATCATTTTAAATATATACTCTGTCCTTTACAACCAAGTCTGTTGTTTCTAATAGGATTGTTATTATAATTCTTCATTACATTGAATATCATTTCAATGTTACTCATTGATGATAATTGGATACCTAGTAATTATGAACCTAACCCATATTATGATCATTATACATTGAATTGGAATTTATATCCATCATATGCATATATCCATACTGTTGTGTATATGGGAGTTGTAGTCATGGGAAATTCTATTTGGAGCTTCATTTCATTACATGTGGTGTATTTGAAATGTGCAGACTTCGCCCAAATTCTTGCAAACTCTAGTCTTCACTGGCACTTCTAGTTCTTCTATTCAGCTTGATTTATCTAGTTTGAAAGAACTACGGATAATGAGATGTCAGTTAAATCCCATGACAATATTGTCCCTTCCAATGAACTTGAAGTGGTTTTCTTGGAATCCAGAACATTTAGAATATACCACAAGAAGTTTCCCCACAATACCTGAAAGTAGTGAATTGGTGATCTTGGAATTTGAAGGCTTTAAATGTGAAGCCTTGTGTGAGTCCATTGGAAATGCGAGCAAGTTGAAAGTGTTGACTTTGAGTCGTAATAGGAAGTTATGTTGTTTACCAGATTCAATTGGTGCCCTTGGAACTTTGAGGACCCTAGACCTTGGATACTCAGGAATTGAAGTCTTGCCCGAGTCCTTTGGAAGTTTGAGCTCATTGGAGAGTTTGGTTATGTATGAATGCTCAAATTTGAAGATGCTACCAGATTCATTTGGTGCCCTTGGAACTTTGAGGACCCTAGACCTTCGATACTCAGGAATTGAAGTCTTGCCGGAGTCCTTTGGAAGTTTGAGCTCATTGGAGAGTTTGGATATGCGTGGATGC
The DNA here is from genome assembly GCA_963971425.1 of Bryoerythrophyllum caledonicum. Classification (NCBI taxonomy): domain Eukaryota; kingdom Viridiplantae; phylum Streptophyta; class Bryopsida; order Pottiales; family Pottiaceae; genus Bryoerythrophyllum; species Bryoerythrophyllum caledonicum. The sequence continues at coordinate 4,171,420 of OZ020515.1, forward strand.
TCAAATTTGAAGATGCTACCAGATTCATTTGGTGCCCTTGGAACTTTGAGGACCCTAGACCTTGGATACTCAAGAATTGAAGTCTTGCCGGAGTCCTTTGGAAGTTTGAGCTCATTGGAGAGTTTGGATGTGTACAGATGCTCAAATTTGAAGATGCTACGAGATTCATTTGGTGCCCTTGGAACTTTGAGGACCCTAGACCTTCGATACTCAGGAATTGAAGTCTTGCCGGAGTCCTTTGGAAGTTTGAGCTCATTGGAGAGTTTGGATATGCGTGGATGCTCAAATTTGAAGATGCTACCAGATTCATTTGGTGCCCTTGGAACTTTGAGGACCCTAGACCTTCGATACTTAGGAATTGAAGTCCTACCGGAGTCCTTTGGAAGTTTGAGCTCATTAGAGAGTTTGGATATGCGTGGATGCTCAAATTTGAAGATGCTACCAGATTCATTTGGTGCCTTTGGAACTTTGAGGACCCTAGACCTTGGATACTCAGGAATTGAAGTCTTGCCGGAGTCCTTTGGAAGTTTGAGCTCATTGGAGAGTTTGGATATGTATAGATGCTCAAATTTGAAGATGCTACCAGATTCATTTGGTGCCCTTGGAACTTTGAGGACCCTAGACCTTGGATACTCAAGAATTGAAGTCTTGCCGGAGTCCTTTGGAAGTTTGAGCTCATTGGAGAGTTTGGATGTGTACAGATGCTCAAATTTGAAGATGCTACGAGATTCATTTGGTGCCCTTGGAACTTTGAGGACCCTAGACCTTCGATACTCAGGAATTGAAGTCTTGCCGGAGTCCTTTGGAAGTTTGAGCTCATTGGAGAGTTTGGATATGCGTGGATGCTCAAATTTGAAGATGCTACCAGATTCATTTGGTGCCCTTGGAACTTTGAGGACCCTAGACCTTGGATACTCAAGAATTGAAGTCTTGCCGGAGTCCTTTGGAAGTTTGAGCTCATTGGAGAGTTTGGTTATGTATAGATGCTCAAATTTGAAGATGCTACCAGATTCATTTGGTGCCCTTGGAACTTTGAGGACCCTAGACATTCGATACTCAAGAATTGAAGTCTTGCCCGAGTCCTTTGGAAGTTTGAGCTCATTGGAGAGTTTGGTTATGTATGAATGCTCAAATTTGAAGATGCTACCAGATTCATTTGGTGCCTTTGGAACTTTGAGGACCCTAGACCTTCGATACTTAGGAATTGAAGTCCTACCGGAGTCCTTTGGAAGTTTGAGCTCATTGGAGAGTTTGGATATGCGTGGATGCTCAAATTTGAAGATGCTACGAGATTCATTTGGTGCCTTTGGAACTTTGAGGACCCTAGACCTTGGATACTCAGGAATTGAAGTCTTGCCGGAGTCCTTTGGAAGTTTGAGCTCATTGGAGAGTTTGGATATGTATAGATGCTCAAATTTGAAGATGCTACCAGATTCATTTGGTGCCCTTGGAACTTTGAGGACCCTAGACCTTGGATACTCAAGAATTGAAGTCTTGCCGGAGTCCTTTGGAAGTTTGAGCTCATTGGAGAGTTTGGTTATGTATGAATGCTCAAATTTGAAGATGCTACCAGATTCATTTGGTGCCCTTGGAACTTTGAGGACCCTAGACCTTGGATACTCAGGAATTGAAGTCTTGCCGGAGTCCTTTGGAAGTTTGAGCTTATTGGAGAGTTTGGACATGCATGGATGTTCAAACTTGAAGATGCTACCAGATTCATTTGGTGCCTTTGGAACTTTGAGGACCCTAGTCCTTGGATACTCATGAATTGAAGTCTTGTCGGAGTCCTTTGGAAGTTTGAGCTCATTGGAGAGTTTGGACATGTATGAATGCTCAAATTTGATGCTACCGGATTCAATTCGGTTCCCTTGGAACTGTGAGAACGATTGTCCTCACGGACTCTGGAATTGAATGCTTGCTGGAGTCCTTTGGAAGTTTTACTCATTCTAAAGTCTTGGTACTTTGATTAGGGCATCATTTAGTGGTTATGTAGGTTAAAATTGACTAGAGTTCTTTGTAAGGTATGCTCAAAGAAAGCATTCGAACTTGTCTCTTTATTGTTGGATCAAGATGCCTTTTAGAGAGCTTGTCACTTCTGCGTTGAAAAGAAAAGTTTGTGGAGGTGTAAGTGCCCTGTTCTTTTTGATTCAATCTTGTTCGGAACTTTGAGAGCTCATTCTGGAGCCAAATAGTAGGAGTTTGTCATGTGCACCAATTAAAGGTGAGGTATATGTTTGCATTTGAGTAATATAATCCATGTTCGTTTGTGCAACTCGTATTTCCAATGATCATGTTACAGAAGAACTCTGGTCCTCGAAAGGGGGGCCGGAGTGAATAAAGTGTTTGTTCATTCCGCCGCTAAATCCATATCCACCGGACAAAGATTTAGTAGTATGGAACTACTTCCCCCTCTTGAGGGTAGACACTATGTAACTAGTGACCAGTAACCAGAAACCAGTAGCCAATGTCGAAGAGTAGGGAACAGTTAGAGCCACAGGCTCCATTCCAGGGGATGATTTGTAGAGGTTGGATGTGTGTTTTTAAGGATTTGTTGGAGGTATCATATAAGTCTGGAAGGGGTTGGTTGTTTTTGAGTTTACGTTTGTGTAGAAGTATGGACATCGCATGTTGGATAACGATGGTATTAATTTTAGTGAAAGTCTTTTTAATTGGGTTAATGGAGATGTTAAATGTTTTTTCAAGACTTTTCATAGAGGGGATAAAGGTAGTAGCTCTAGCTCCAGCGGTAATGACAATAAGAGGGTCGACTTTCCATCCAAGAGCTCCAATGTCATTAATAAGTGGTTGATATTTATTAATTTTGTTTTCAATTGTTTCTGGGGAAAATCTGTCATTATAATATTTGAATTCAATGAATTGGATAGTAAGATTTGTATTAATATGTTCCGGTGGGGGATCTTTATATGGTAGTCCTTTAACGCATAGTATATCTGGTTTGAATCTGGCATTACAATGACATCTTTGGTTTCCACATGTGTATGGAAGTAGCCATGAAGGGACCGTGTTTTCTTGTGGGTTGTTGAAGGTTTCGGCATTCATAAGTATGAAGCATCGTGATTTGTTAGAGGATATGATTAGTTTTTGAATTTCCTAGACTGCATTATTGTGCCTTTTGACAATTAGGGAGTGTATGTGATGGTTTTGGCATTTGAGGAGTACGTGTAGCCATGTGTCTGGGTCTGTGAAGGTGCATATTGGGCATGTTATGGATGGGAATCTTTCTATTCCAAAGAAGAGTTGTTTGTGGGCATTTTCCATATATTGTCCAGTACAGAATTTGATGAGGCATGTTTTTTGTGCATCTGTAATTGTGGAATTTTTCCAAAAATTTGTAGAGAGTTCGTTATCAATGTTGTTGTTACCAGTCCATTTCTCTATATTTGGAAATTTTTCCGAGATTAAATCTAGGTTATTGGTTAGCTCTTGTTTTTTAAGATATTTATCTAGAAATTTGATGGAGCCTTTGTCCGGGGTGTCTTCCATAGAGGACCAACTTTCTCTTTGGAAGTAGTATGGAGTAGGGTGGGCATGTTCGTGTGGGTGTTTGGCATCTCTATGGGATTTACCTAATCCTTCCTTAGTTAGTTTATCCGCTTGTTTGTTTCCTTCTATATTGACATGTGCTCTAACTTTGTGGAGGGTTGTAATTTGAGTACGATGTCGTAGCATTTGGACCATAGATGTTAGTATGGCTTGGTCTGGGTGGCTATTGTGGAGGGTAGGGTGTGTTATTTGTGTGTTTAGTAGATACAATACGTTTATGCAATATGTAAAGATGTGTGCAGGTTCATTAGCGTATTGTGTGGAGATAATTTTTAGGGCTTTGTGGAGGGCCATCATCTCTACTCTAAGGATATTTTGGAGTCCATGGAGTCTTTTGGATATTTTTATTTTTTTTGTGAAGTATATATCATATCATGTTTTTTCTTTATGCCAATGCCCGGGGCTAGCTTCTACAGGTTCTTTGAAGGAACCATCTGTGTAGTAACTATATGCACGTTCAAATTTTAGGGGGTTGATATCATGATATGTAGGGAGGGGAGGTGGAGTGTGAGGTGGATTGGTGTTGTGTGTACATACTTAAGTTGGGACCATTTTTTGTTGCGATTCACTGGGGTATGGGAAGGTGTGGGTGGGGCTATTTTTGTGTATAATTGGTGTATGTTGAGTTTATTTGTTATATTAGTAAATGTAGCAAGTTTTTCCATGCTATCGACATTATTATTTTGGTGGTGTATGCATAATATTTGTATGGTGGATGGCTCGAGTCTAAGTTTGTTTTTTAGTTCGGGTGGAATAGTTGGTTCTTCATATGGCACCAAATCTGCTTCAAATAGCGCAATGATGTGGGAATTTGGGAATGGTCCCAAGTGGAGGTTAAGGTTTTGGTACCAATTATTATCTGGAGTTATAATGAGGGTGGAAGTATTTATTGGATCATTTTTGGCCGCTAGTGTTGCCCAATGTATTGCTTGTTGTATATCTTCTATATTGTGGGGGTGCGCAATACCATTTCCAATCCATTTGTGGTCAAAGGCATTTCCTAGTGAGCCAAAAAATTTATCTCTTTCAAATGGTGAATGGAACTTAGTGAGTTGTATGGAGCATGTGACAAGGGATGAGAAGTACGAGTGTTGGATGTTGAAGGATGAGATTAGTGAGTTTAGAATGGGCGTGGATAGTGTGTATTGTGCGTATTTGAGGGGGTCATTTTTTGGGATGTGATATTTATATCTTTGGTATAGCCAAACTATTTCGGTTTTGAACGGTTGGATTGTTGGTTCTATGTTTGTGAGGGTTTGTAGTTTATTATGATATTGGTTCCATAGCCATTGGAGTCTAGTGACTGGGATAGTAATTAAATGTCTTCTATTGTCTTCATATATATGTGCATGATCATCGTTAATTCTGATGGTATTTTTTGAATTGAGAATATCTTTTTCGGGATTTCATTCGGTTGTGTGGATGTTGAGGAGGGGAATGATTATGGGTGGGGTAACAGATCTTGAGTCACGAAGTTGCTCTTGAGGGTGATGTGCTTGTATGATTTTTAAGTAGAATTTGTTTTGTGTGTTTTGGTAATATTGTGTTAATTTTGAGGAGTATGTGTGGAGGTGTTATGATCATGCCATGGAAAGAGGTTCCTCTGGGGTAACCACTTGTTGTAAGTATTATTGTTGTGTTGCCATTGACATAGATATTTGGTATCATTTTAAAAAAATTTGTTGGAGTCAATGTGTTTTCTGTGTTTATGGTCGATAATAAGATTTATGGGATATGTGGACGGGGTTTTGAGGGCGTCTGTAGGGGGGGAGGGCGGGATGGGTGTGGCAGGTTGGGGGGGGGTGAATTGGTGGGGTGTTGTTTATGAGATGGGTATTATTGTTGGGGGTAACATATGCGTCTTTTAGGGTGTAGGGATTTGGATGTACAAGGCATGGTGAGGCGCATGTATTGGAGCATGGGGGGTAACACAATAGTTGTTGGGCAATATTTAGAGCGTTTTTTATTAGTTTGGATGGTGTAGTATGAAATGTCTTGAAGTCATTCTGGTTCATAATGTGTGTTCCATTTGGTAATGTAATTTGTTTTAAGTTGGTAATATTTATTGTCAAAAGTTTTTGTAAGAGTTTTTGGGAGAGGTGTTGGTTAATTCTTGTGTCATTTTGGGTTTCTTGTAGCTATATTTGTTCCAAAGGTGAGGGTTCTAATAAAAAGTCTGTGATTGTGCTTTTGAGGTAAATTTTTGCTTCATTTTTTAAGCTTCTAATCCAAATAAATTTTTGGGAGTTGGGTTATGATATTTGGCATGCATTTGGGAAGACCACAAATGGATTTTTGTATGGCTATGATTTTTTTGTCTAGTTTTTTGATGGCAGGCATAGAGTATGGAACTGCATAGAAACTGTATGCTACTCCAGGTCTAAGTACTGTGTCTACCATTTTTATTTTTTTGTTTCATAGTGGCTGGGCATGTTATTAGTTCTTTGCATTGTTTGGTAAGTTTAGTAGTAGTGGTGTGAATTTGTCTCTTCCATTTTAGTGAGGGGACAAGATTTGTGCCTAGATACACGTAAGATTCATTTTGATGTAGTATGGAGATGGGTTGGTTGCGGTAGTTTATGTTGGCGGTTTGCATGAGTGCTTTGAATGCAGTTGGGTTCATTTTGGATTTGTTTGGACAACCCGTGGCGACACATTTTTGGGTGCCAACGTCCATCTCGGACCAGTTGCAAAATTTGTCTATTTTATTTAGTTGGATTTGTAATTATTTAAGTTTGCCGGCAATAGCAGCGAGGTCATCTGCGTACGCGGCCGAGTTTATGGTAACTTGTGATGTTCCAAAGGTGTAACCGTTATTTCCCCTTTGCATCCATCTTAGTAGTGGTTCTAAGAAAATGATGAATAGATATGGGCTTAGGATGTCACCTTGTATGGTTCCTCGTTGGATGGGGATGGGGCGGGTTGTTCCGAAATGTTCTCCAACGTATGAGGTGGAGGAGTTAGAGTATTTGTTTCCAACTAGTGCGACTGCGTCGGTGGAGTATCCGAGGTCGGATATAATTGCTAATAATCTTACGTGGTCGATAGATCCAAATGCATTTTTGAAATCAATATATAAAATATATATATCTTGGTTTGTCAATCGTGCATCTTCAAGTGCGGCTATTATGGTTTGAAGTTGTCTAGCGGTACTTCTTGGCCGTCGTGTAGGATTTGATGTTTTCTCCATACGAGGATAATATGGATGTGAATGTACTTGTGAAGAGTTTATAGATAGTGTTGGCTAAGGCAATTGGTCTATGGTTGGGAAGCATTGAGGGGTCACCTTTTTTATAAAGTAATATTGTTGAACTAGTTTTCCATGATGCGGGGATTTGTTTTTGTTTGTAGCAGTGAGAGAAGAATAGCAAGAGAAGTTCGTGGAATTTCGGGGGCATTAATTTTAATATAGTTTGGAATTCGGTTTGGTCCAGAGGCTTTATTGTTTCCTAAATTTTCTAGGCATGTATCGTATGTGGCACGGTTGAAGTAGCTGTGTAGTGGGATTTGTGGTTCTATAGTGAAGCCGTCACGGTCTATAGTGAAGCCGTCAAGGTCATGCCATGGGTATTGTCTTACTGCGCCTGTACATGTATTTGGGTGGTCTGGTAAGTAGTTGCATGTAGATACGGTGGGTCTATTGTTTTTCGTTTGTTGGTTATAAATTTCATTGGCAATGTCTTCGGGGCTAGTTAAGATGTTATTATACTGGTTAGTGATACAATCTAGTAGTGGGGATTGATTGTTTTTGAAGACTCTCCTATTAATTTTCTTTGGACTAGTTTCATATAATTGTCTATATTTAGAGATGTCTTTTTAAATATTTTCTTTGGTATATTTGGTAGTTATTTTTCTGGCTTGTCTGTTTGCCTCTTTTGCAATTAATGCAATATCATGTAACCATTCATTTGGTGATGTGTGGGGGGGTGGTGGTGGCGGGATTTGGGTATGTTGGAGGGATTGTACTTCTTGGCAAATGGGGTGGGTAAACCATCGTGGGTTAATTTTTACATTTCTAATTGTTTTCCTAATGGTATGGTAGGTATTTAAGTGTTGTTTCCATTTTCTTGAGAGTTTTTGTGGTAGGCAGCCTTCTTGTTTGGATGTTTTGATTGGTAGTTGAGGTATGGGTGGGGCTTTACATGTTTTCTCTAAGGTGTTAGAGATGTTATTTATTATTGTGTCTAGGGAGTTGCAGGTTTCCAGCCATTGATTTTGAGAGAATTGGTCGTTGTTTTTTAGATAGTTAATAAGGGAGTCAATTGGTATAGAGTTTTCTTCAAAAAACATTGTGTTGAAATCTTGTGCATTGGTTATTGGGATGGGATTAAGTATTTGAACACTATCGTTGTTTGGTGTTACGGGTGCTCTACTAATAAATGTTTTTTGTGGGATATTTAATTGGATTGGTGAGTGGTCTAAGTTTAGAATGATTTTTGTTTGCGTTGTATAGGAGTATTGTGCATGATTGGAGTTGTATATGTAAAAGCCGTCTATTAAGCTTAGGTCTTTATAGTCATATCCACTTTGTTTGGAGTGTCTTGAGTCTGTAGGTATACTTAAAATTTAGGTTATCGGTGAAGTTGCGCCATTGATGGTCAATGGATTGTGGTGGGGAATAGCCGTCTCCGTGTTGTCTCCTGATTAGTGCGACGTCTCTATTAAAATCGCCACATAGTAAATGTGTGTGGTTTTGGTGATTGTTGATTTGAGTAGTAATGGTATTTTTGATATCTGTGATGAATCTGATGTCTTCTGAATGGGATGGCATGTAAATGTGAAGTATTAGCCATGGTTGAAGCGGTTGGTTATTAATTTATAGAATTTGTAGATAAGGCGATATGTGCATTGGTGTGGGGATTTTGGCAATGTTGCCGGGGAATGCGTAGGATTTATGTACTAGTGTGAGAAGGCTGCCACGGCCGGGTGTGTATGGATGGCATTGTTGGATACAACGTGTGAGTGCGTGGGTATTATTAAAGATGAGTTTATAGTTAGGGAAGATTCGTTGTATATATTTAGTAGACTTTGTGGCTGTGAGTTTGGTTTCTTGGATGGTGATTATGGCAGGAGAGGTATTGTTATGTGTGGTGAAGTTTTGGATGCATGGGAGGGCAGTGTTGAGGGATGAAGCGTTCCATGTTAGAATGTATGTGACGTTGTCTATTGTGTTTGTGTTAAGATTTAGAGGTGGGATGTATAGGCGTGGTGGGGGTGGGTGTGAGTATTCTGGTATGGGCTCGAAGCATCTCAGTGATTCTTTTATTATTTCATAGTGGAGGAATGGGAAGTGCTGTTGTATTGTCTGTTGTGTTGGGCGCGGATTTTGATTATGAATGAATTCGTATAATTTTTTATGTATTGATTCTTTATGATGTATAATGTCTTGATTTTCTTCAATGAATTTTGTATAAGGGTGTTTTGTGTTTATGTGTCTATCGGGTCGATTGTGTAGGGTGGCTAGTTTGTTTAGAAGCATGCTCGTCCATTGTGTTACCTTGAGGTGTGGTGGTGATAGAAGACGGTTACATATTTATAGATAAGGATGAATGGTAATTATTAAAGCATATAGTGTATGTGATGGGGGGTGTTCTATGTATTGTTGGATGTAATGGGCCATATGTGGGAATGCGATGTTATATGTGTTATGCAGTGTGTGCGTATTTTTTAGAAGTGGTGCTTGGTATATTTTTAAATGTGTTCGAGATGTGTTGGTATACGGGGTGGAGTTTTATGGTACTTGGGATAAAGTACATTTTTGCTCTTTTTTTGTGTGCCGCTGGGTGTGTTTTCACTAGGTTGGGCATGGGGCTGGGATTTTTTTCAATGTCTCCTCCAAGTAGAAGTATAAGTTCGTAGTGTTTGGGGTTGTTGTTGTTGTTGTTGTTGTTGTTAGATTGTTTAGTAGTGTATATATATATTTACTAAAATATATATTGAAAAAATCCAAAAAGATGATAAAAATACATATAAAAATATAGTACATATATGTTTTATATGTATTTTTGTAGTTTATTTGGATTTTTTTAATTTATATTTTAGTATATATATATATACTATATAATATTTGTTTATTGTAGCGTTGTTTGACGCTATTAGTTTGACATGTCCATCTTGCTCTCAATGACCCGTTGCTCTCGTTCCGATGCTTGTGTCTTCGCTGCCATGATGGTTGCAATGAGTTGGGATCGGAGAGTCGACATTTCTCCTCTTAGGGATTTGACCGTGTTCGCTTGCACCATATCCGCATATTGTCTCGCTTCTTCCACGATTTTCCCTTTCATGGTTTTCATTTATCTTTGAAGCTGTTGTAAGGTGACGCCATTACTCTTGTTTGGACCTTTTTCCATGGCAATTACTGCGTTTGCTACAGCCGAGTTTACATCCGTGAACCCTAGTCTTATTAATTCATCCGCACTTGGTTTATTACTACCATCTAAACTCTTAGGGTGAGGGATAAACATTATGTATTTGCCATGGAGTGGTTTTCTTTGTTTGACAAACTTCATATATCGCGGCATTCAAACATTCAATGTTGCAAGTACCAACATGGCGTCCATTTTCGAGTTTGAAGAATGTATCAACCACATTCCCATCCCCAAGTATGGACTTGATACCTTCAACAAGTTCTTTCTCACTTTTTGTTTTGTTAAGATTTTTCGCAATGAGAATCAAACAATTCTTTTTTGCAATCTCATCCTCATCCAATCTTCCGAGTTGCAAGGACCGGCACAAACATCTCACTGTAAACTGAGATTTTATAGTCCTTTACTTTGGCCGCTTGCACCAGAGAGGGTGTTTTTATCCATGCAAACTCAGAGAAGACTTTTTTTTCAACTCCAGTAACCTCAAAATCATACCCTCTTTTAAAACTATCTTTTACAATCTCCTCATGCAAATTATATGACTCTCTATTGATAAGATTGGGACCAGAGATTTTGACCGATAAGAGATGAGAGAAGGCTAAGGCATCATATGCTTTGCATATTTTTCCTTTGTGAGGTATTCCTTCATTCAAGGTTAGAATGAAGGGCCTCATCCCTTGCAGTAGTCCCTTAGCATCCACCTCCGGGTTTTTTAGGTGTAGTTTAATATTCCCACTCCAATTGTTGGATTGGTGATAGCAAAAAATAGCTATTGGCTCACCAACTCGTGTCCCGATTGGGATATTCATGTCTTTGAGCCTAGCTTTTACCATTGACAAGACAATATCCTTGGTCCAAATTTGGTCTCCAAGCTCAAAGTGAATTGAGGCTTGGTAGTCCAATGCATATCCATTCAAGTCTACCTCAACTTCACTTGGAAGTTGGGTGCGGTTGAAATGGTTACCCCCTTTTCCATCTGGCCATTCTTCTTGGGCCACAAAAGGAAAGGAGGGCAGAGCCTCAAAATCCTCGTTTGCCTCTTTTGGACTAAGCCCACATTTCACGAACTCCTCAATAGCAATGACGGAAATTTTTGGACTATTTTCTTTCTTAGATAGTATGTTCACTGTGTGAAATCCCAGCCAATATTTGGATCGAGGCAAACTTGTTGCCTTAACCTTTTTTTGGGAGATTTTAGCAACAACTATGGCATTACAATCATTGGAGGGAACATTCGCATGGCATTGACTCTCTACAGCTACCTCGTTGAACAATCTTTTGGAAGAGGCGGTTGAAAGTTGAGATTGCGATATGTTGTACCAAGAAAAGAAAGTGTTACTTGAGGGTTTTGAAGATACCGCTATAGTTTCACTCCTTATCACCTTGCGCTTCTCCTCTTCCCACAGCTTACTATGTGGGCTTGGTGAGGAGAGTGCAGCCAAGAAGGGATATTGAGGTGTTTTGCAAGATTCCTTGCAATCAAGAAAATTTGTGTGTTTAAACATTCTACATGAGCATAGGCAATAACTTTCAGCTATATCATACACAAGTTCAAAATGGCTATTAACAATGACATATCTAAACTTTCCATCATATCTGTGATCATATGTGGAGATCTTGGTATTGCAAATATTTGTGCAAGACCCAGATTCCATAATCAATGTACATGGACACATATTGGGTACTCTCCATAACTTAGGAGAGTACCATATCAGAGATCTTAACTTCATATTACATAAGGATTGTGGAATACATGTATCTAAGCATTTACAACATCTTTTATGACTACTAGGCATGGAAATGATTAAGTGAGTGTCAAACCTGGTGAAGTGTCATGGTAGAAGTAGAATTTTGCCTTTGGTGTTGTCCCCTTGGTACCAGTCTTTCCGTGGGTTGCCTTCCTTATGCCCGATATCCTTACAAGACGTGTGTAAGTTGCGCCGCGATTGCTGTGTTCGTGAGTCTCCGTGGCTTTAGCTCCCTCCTGCGGCTCTATCTCTTGTAGTAAGAGGGGTTCACCTTGAGCTCTCTTGTTCGCGGGAAAGGAAGCGGGCTGAAACTGTTTCGGGTCAGGTTGGGGTGCTCCCTTCGAGCGCAGCTTCGGGGAGAGGCCACAGCTTGCGCGTTCTGGAAGTCTAGGGTACGATCCTAGCGAGAGCGTACTAGTACGCTGCAGGTCCGAGGGGAGACCGCGACGTGTTGTCTTGCTCGGTGCCTTGCTCGCTATCTTGTTCACTGTCTTGTTTGCTCGTCTTGTTCATCGTCTTGTTTGCCGTCTTACTGTCTTTGTGAGATAAAAATCTGATCTCTGGGATCTCGTTCCGCAGCATCCGGTCTTGCTCGCTGCGCACTCGGGGAGGCGAGGGTTTGGTCTTCAAGGGAGCGCTCCATAGCGCGTTGTCTTGCTCACTATGCCCCTTGAAGAGCGAGAGTCTGATCCTCGGTAAACCTTACGGGTATGCTGCTGGTGTGAGGAAAGTCCACAACGTACTCCCAGGAAGGAGATCGATAGGCAATAATCGACAAGCAGCGCTTCTCGCAGAAGTCGACAGACAACACTTCTGGCAGAAATCGACATGCAACGCTTCCGGCAGAGATCAATAGACATCACTCCTGGATCTGATAGAGGTGATCTCTTCAAGCCCAACTTTGGGGAGGAGCCACAGTGTACGCACTTTAGAGGATGAAGGACTGATCTTCGAGAAAACGTCTTGGTACGTTGCGGCTGTGGTTGAATTCGAAATTTGGTTCTCTGACTGGTGCACGCATGTAACAAGTTAAGGTTAGTAAGGATCGTGTGTTTATCTAGATTTGAATAGAAAGGAGGTAAGCACAATAGAAGCACAAAGTGTAGAGAAGAGGGTGGAGAGGATTCTCCACTGGATGTAATTGATGTCATGATCGTTGTAAGAGTCCCGTCTCCACTCTCTCCTCTGGTGCAGTTGTGATCTAGGATGGTTGTGTGCGCATGTGAGGAGCTTGTGCGTTGATCTGAGGGAGGGTGAGGAAGAAATGTGCTCTGAGTAAGGCAACAGTTGGAATCGTAGATGGAAGAGGGATTTTTCAATGGACTACTTCATCTTAAATAGGGTGTTGTTGAGGTTAGAGCTATGAGAGGAGGTACGGTTTGAAGGCGGCTGTTGTAGAGGGGCTATTGCAATGGTTTCATCACTATTCTAGGCTTTGAGGTTCCGCAACGCGTAGCCAGCCTTTGGATCTGAGTTGAGTGGTTGAGATTGCTCATGGATAGCTACGCTAAACTAGTTTTCTTTATGTGGTAGAGCTGGTCATGTGAGTGTAATGTTTCTAGTATGTGTAGTGTACGTTCGAGGTTCAACGGGAGATTTATGATCTGTATCTTCTTCTGTCATTTGTTCTACGGGTTCTAAATATGGCTTGGTTTTTTGGTGCAAGGAGGATTGAGGGTTCTAATGAGGTTTTATGTTGTGGTTTTGTCTCTACTCTGTCTGGAAGTGGTTGGGGTTGGGAGCTGTCGTTCTGCAGCCATGTCGTCTCACAATCTTTTTGCTTCCAGCAGCTTCTGTCCTTTTGTTACCATCAGCTTATGTCTTCTTGGGGCTGGACCAGCCTTGTTGCGTGCCTATGAAGAGCAACGAGATGAGTATGTAGGGGTGGGGAGATTTACCTTGGTATGTAGTACGTTGGTGTATGTTTTATATCTGCCTGGAAGCTTGCAGGAGAGAGCTTTCTGCTATGCGATATGGGATGGCGTCTTGTCATCATTCTCTCTCTCTTGTCCCCTTTTGGTTTGCTTCCGTTGTCCATGTCTTTCTCGTCGTTGATCAAGGTCAGCTTCAAATTTGCTTGCATTCTTGAACTTCGTCTACAAGGTGCTCGCTTGTATGTGTGTTGGTCGTAAGCTGATGATGGACTTGGGGGTGCGTCTTTGTTTTCTGGCACTGTATCTAGCGATACATTGTTGATGTGGCTGTGGGTGTTGAGTCCTAGTGGTGGGTCTTTGTGTGTTGTGTGCGTATTGTCTCCCATGTGGTGTCTTAGGTGCTCGTGGAGTGACTTGAGTACTAGCATCTTACTTGTGTGTTGTTTCCGGCAGGATGTCTCTGGCGTGGTTGGATGTGTCTTGTGTGTTGCTTGGGGCTTGATTCTTGGTTGTTGCTTCATGTTTACTTGATAAATGTTCCTGCAACTGCTCGGCTTTATGAACATCTAGTCTTGTTTGCACGTTGTGGTCCAATGTTGATGTTGAGAGGCTCCTATTCAATGCTCATGCGGCTGGATCTGATTCGTTGTACTGCTAGCAAGAACATCTGATGTATGGAAACAAAAACAAGGATGAAGAGAGATAATTGAAATGCACAGATTGGAGAGAGAAAACCTTATGATTGTGAGTTGGTTGTCGATGTGGTGTGGTTAAGTGCAAGGAGTAGCATTCCGTCAGTGTCTGCCAGCGTTGTTGTGTGTTCTTCATGTTTGTGTGAATCATGGCTCCGAGTGTCAGGTGTTGGTGTGTCCGATAGGTGCTCTAACCCCCATGTCTAGATCTAGATCTATGTCAACTTTGCAAAGAGGGATAGATCTAGAGTATAGATCTAGTCCAACACAGAGCCCCGCTTCAGATCTAGTCTCCCAGGTCTACTCCAGTTCTCTCACAACTTGTGCAAAGTTTCAACATTAGTTCCAGATCTAGTGAATCCCATTTCCAACACTATGTCTATCGAACACATCTTTCAGTCACAATGCAAGAACAAGTGGGATTTGTAGGGAGACCCAGCAACTCTTCCTACCTTGTGATGTGCATCTGCGCCTAACACCTCAGTCCTCCTCACCAGGGATTTTGGAGCCTACTCTCCCCTCAACATCTCAATCTCCTGCAATAACTTACATGATCGACGATCATGTTACATGTTTATTTGGCCTTATCTTCATTGTTGATCGGTCAACATTTCGGATCCTTGCAATCATCGCACTTAGACAAAAAGTTACATAAATATAAAGTTTACTTACAAGGGAGCTTGAAGATTAAATGCACATAATGCGACAATAAGATGTCCACATCACAGATGCTACATGTTTAGTCCCTTGTTCATCTCTAGAATTTGAGACATTTGGTTTATATACTTATGCTTTATTTCAACAAGCAGGATGCTTGTAATTCATGGTCCACATTGCTTTGCATGGTAAAAACAATTTTGGGGGTTGAAGTTCTGGAGGTTCATCATCCTTGATCTGATGACAAGATTCACCTTTCAGAATAAGTGAAAAAGCAAGTCTTTATCTTTGCTTGAATCAATGCACATGCACATGGATCAATACATCTTAGAAGCATATATCAAAACTTGTCATTCATTCATTTCCACCACTTCAAACACGCAATTTAGCAATTTTATTCACTTGGCCAAGTGCACTCAACGACAACAGAAAATTGCACGTTATGGCACAAAACAACAAATATTATAATAAAAATAGGCAAGATTTCAATGTTCTTCTTGAGTGAATTCACATGTCTAGTGCTTCCAACATCACCCTCCTCACGTGTGCACAAAGTCCCAATGTATTCTCTCCAATGCAGTACAAAGATGGTTTTTTAGGAAATGCATTCAAGATTATTCATAAAGGTTATTACTAAAACAACATTAACTCCCTTGACTTCCTTAAAAGAATTCGTATGCAAGTAATTAATCTAATATTTATTGGAATTGTCAAAATTATACCTTGAATTATTCCCAAAAAAAACCATATGAAGACTTAAAGCTTTTGCACCTTGTAGATGCTAAAACATACTTGAATTACGTCTTAGGAGCATCAAAAATTGTCTTGCATTTAATTTACACCACTTCTAGGAAGATAAACATTAATTCCTTACAAGAGATGAGTGTCGTAGAGGTCATACAATGGCTCCATTGTGGAGATCTTCAACGCAATAAAGACGGAAAGCTTGAGGAGAGAGGTGGAAAATCAACATCCCACTTTAGAATCTCAACATAGTGTTGTTGGTGAGATGGAATATAACAGCTCCATGGTTGTCATGGAGCTTTTCAACTGTGACCTCTCATAAGGGGCCCATGAGGGATCAGCACTTGAGGGACATAGAAAAACCGCACTTTTACTAGGTGTGTTTAGTGAGTATGTTGTAAATTTAATTCCTTGAGCAAAAAAGATTGTTTTTACTACTTCTAGCATCTTGTAACAAGACAATTGTTTTTGTTTTGACATGTAGGACATAATGTCCTATATATCAAAACAAAAGCAATTGCCTTGTTTGAGCACATTCACATGTGTGAAATACCATATTGTTTGATCACTTTGATGTACGTGGTGCGAACATTCACCAATTTCACAAATCCACAAATCATGGTTGCTTGTATATTCCATATGGTTTATCATGGACAAGTATAAGGTGCGGAGGTGTATCCAAGCTCCTAATTTGTGTGGGCAGGGTCAATCCATGATATGCAATGTGGATACCTAAGAGTCAATTCCATATTTTTTTAAATGTGTCTTGGTAGGATTGAAAATATGGAATTTTAGAAATGTTTTTGGTTGAAATGTGCATTCTTAAATTGTGTGGGAACATCAGTTGTTTTCACATACGTGACTGCTTTTTGGGCCCCTTATGGGCGAAAACAATTTTGGGGATGTTGAACATGCACAATTGAAAGTTTTTAGATTCACCGTCCATAATCTAATGACCTAAATCATCTTTTGGATTAGGTTAAAAAGCAAGTCCTCATCTACGCTTGAATCAATGGACATGATGATTGATCAAAACATCTTAGGAGCATAAAAAATTGTCATGCATTTCATTTAAATAACTTTGTGGAAGACAAACAAGGAGATGAGTGCCGTAGAGCCACTGAGGTGTCGATTATGCAATAGCAATGCATTCATTACCCCTAAAGGACCAAATGTCTAAAAATGGGCTTTTTAAGAACCTGGGTAGGTTCTTGTTTTCATAGTTACACTATTTAGACGAGCCGTTTGCACTTTGATTGCTGGTTGTGGAGGTTATAAAGGCTCTATTCTGCTAGCTATGTCTAGCAATTTTGGTGGGCTTGAAACGTCACCAGTATTTGATTTTGATTTTGGATCCAAGACATTGTGTTGAGAGGCGCATTGCCATCATGCACTTGTTCATTGTTATGTCATTACCCGCCCTACTAGTACATTTTAGTGTTACAAGTCACTTCCAAGGAAAGTTTGAGAAAAATTTAGAGGCAGAGCAAGATGGGCATCTACCTAGACTAGCGCCACTAAAATCAATGCAAGTATTGGCAAGCTACAATGATTTCCATGAAGTAGGGTTGCGATTAAATGTATACCCTATGTAGATAATATCCAACACTAGTCTATTGCACTCGCAGATTCTTCCAGACCTTGCGAGCTCATTGGCCTTAAAGGGCTTAGAATACTTTCATCAGTGCACTAGTACTTATCAAAGCATAATTCATTGCAGAAGAGTACAAGTATAGAGCCAAG
This sequence comes from Bryoerythrophyllum caledonicum, assembly GCA_963971425.1. Taxonomy (NCBI): domain Eukaryota; kingdom Viridiplantae; phylum Streptophyta; class Bryopsida; order Pottiales; family Pottiaceae; genus Bryoerythrophyllum; species Bryoerythrophyllum caledonicum. Next base: position 4,188,807 of record OZ020515.1, read on the forward strand.
ATGACGAGTTGTGAAATAACGAGCAAGATGGGACAAACTAATAGCAAATGAGGAACAATGAGAGGTGCAAATGTGTGGACTAAACCTACCTTTTGTTTTAGGCTCTTTTTTGTGGCCCCATTCTAAAAAACCTAGTATGTGAAGAAGTCTTTTATGTTATATATATATATATATATATATATATATATATATATATATATATATATATATATATATATATATATATATATATATAATTCATTCACCTTTCAAAGATAAGGAGGTATCTCCAACCATCAATCTGGAATCAGGTTTCCTTGTTGCAACCAAGATTATTGGGTTGAAGGTACCCAGTCTACGTACTACACTGATTTTGATGTTTAGTGTCATGGGCAGTAAATGACTTGTAAATGCTATAAGTTTTCACTCTTGATGAATATTTTTACCGACCATGTCCACTATGATCCCCCTCTTTAAGTAGTATAGATTGTTGTGCTCTTAGTAAAAATTTATATCAAAAGTAAAGACTTACAACATTTACAAGTCATTTACTGCCCATGACACTAAACATCAAAATCAGTGTAGTGATTTCATGCGGGTTGCCTCGGAAGCACCCCTACCCCGGCAAACGGCTTGTAGGGCTAGTGTAACCATAACCAATTCATACAATGTCGGTTTTCAACTATTCTCCTTGAGCTTTTTACTACAGATGGGCACTTCTAAATTATTTGTAAAAGTACAATTTTTAATTGAAATGCAACATGTGATGAAAAATTTATGCTACCTGAAGCCATTTCTGTAGGAGGGTTGGCAGTTCAAGAAGTTTATTGAATTACTCAAAGTAAAACTGAGATTTTCATACAACTAACCAACATAACTTTCTTAGAGAATTTACAAAAAAGAACCTATTTTTTGTGCAAAGAATTCCACAGCAAGAGGAGTCAAAGTTTTAGAGCATGGCGCATAAAGATTTTCATTCTTTGACATAGATAGGCACAACATTTTGAGAGTTTGCACTTTTCTTTTTTTCTTTAATTCTACCCCACAAAAAGATAATAATCTTTGTGTACACTGCCTAGATAACAATTCCATGGAAAAATTGAGAATCTCAATGTACCTAAATGTTTTTGGACAAGTGCCTCATATTTATTGTTATGGTAAAGAGTGGCAATTTGGCATAGTGTAAAACATTTATGTATCACAAATACATAGTATGCCAATCTTATAAAAACCAGGATGCAAAATGACCAATGAACATGTCTTAAATGCGATAATTTTTAAGTGTAAGTGGTTAAAACTTACCAAAATGTGTGTATAAGTTTTTATTTTGGTAACTTTTTATCCATATGTAAGGGAGCATTTAGGCCTCCAACAATTTTAGAATGAAAATGACTTGTGGAAAATGAGTCATTAACTACAAAGCATGAGAGCATCAAGGCCTCTTTGAACCTTTTGCGGATATGCATCATTTACCCTAGAACGCCTGAGAAGCCAAAAAGTTGCTTCTTGGATGACAATTGAGGATGATAGTTGATGTAAACGATCATTTTTCATCCAAATCTTTTTGTGGAGAATTCTTTGAATGTATAAGTATTACATGAAGATGGAACTTACCTCATTGAGGTAGTCATGTTATAACTAAAGCAAAGAATGTTTGTGACATGGATCTCAATGTAAGGTAGAGGCACCAAATTCTGATCACTTAAGCCAATTCGGGACTCAAATGGCATTGTATGTCAAAAACATTTTCGTAGAAAGATGGGGAATTAGGAATGAACTCAACAAATATTTTTTCAAATTTAATCACAAAGATTTGCAATTGATACAGAATTTTAAAAGCCCAAAATCCACCGGAGCCCATAATCAAACTGAAGAGTAGGTGAGATTTAGTGCCCTCCTTTGCCCAATGCCAACAAGTGAGAGTGAGTAAAAGAGAGAAGACATGCCATGGGTAACCAACTCATGGAGGTATCCAATGCCAATCAGCTTTGTTTGACTATCTAGGCAATGCCACCAATGAGAGCTCAATTGAGGTGGAGCAACCCAAAATTGCACACTTTATGACCCAACGCCGATAATGGCTGGTGTTTTTAGATTTTGAGTTATCGGTTTTGGATCACTTCATGCACCATTTCATGCACCATTTCATGCATTTGTCATTTTCATGCACCGTGCCATGCATACTCTACTTATTGGAATTGGGTGGCCGATCGGAATTGGGTGCCTCTACCTTAGTGAATTTCAAAAACTTCTAGCTCTAGCTCTAAATCTGAATTTGATTCATTAAAATGATATATTTTGAATTTGAGTCCAACTAATAAAATGAGTTTTATGAAATCTAGTTTCAACTCCAATTTGAACATATGAAAAATACAAAACATTGAATAATTCATTGCAGTTTAAACTTTGGACCTATTATCATGATTGACCTATTTTCTAATTTGAGCTGAACACGGACATCTCATTTGCACAACAAGTTTTAACACTATAATGTACACCACTGGTGAAATTTTCATAATTTTTACGCATAATTTTAATTTGATATGAATTTTTCTTCACATTTTTTTTCAAAGAATCTCAATAATTTCAATTTTCACAAAAAAATTTGTGATTTTTGTGACATAAACAAAACATGTGCTCTCATCTGAGTCATCTCTATAAAATGAAATAAAAAAATTTCCACTTGTAACAATGAAAAATTAGAGCACACAATAGAATAGAAAGTGGGATTGATGCCACGATGATAGGCTCCATTGTTCTAGAATTGAAGAGACAAACAAGGGAGCCTAAACTCCTAAAGCCCAATGTCCCCTCGGGGGACATTTTGAGTTTGAATAGGGTACCACGTTCTCAAGTTGAGGCATGATTTTTTGAGATTTTTTTATTGAATGGGAAACTTTTAATTAGCCTCCCATAGACATAATTTTTGTAGAAATCTGACTTACGATTCAAAAGATACAAAAAAAATTCTATAACATATACATATAGTGCAACGGTTTGGAGTGAGATATATCAAATAGGGTAACAAAACTTAAATTAACTCTAAATTCAATAGAAATTCGAGTTTTTGTCCATCTAAAAAAATAAAAGTTCCTCTTGAAAAGGAAATGGAAATCTTTGCATCTCCATACGGATTTTCAAATTTGAAAAATGTGAGGACATGATATATGCAAAACTTGAAGTGTATTGTTAATTCTTAGCACATAGTTGCATTGCAGGATTTTTAAGGACATCTTCTATCCCTCTTCTACTTCTAAAATTTGGTGCACATGTGCCTAGCATGATCTTTTTTAAGTTAAAATTAGAAAATCACGGACTGTAGTGCAAACAGTTGCCATAGAAGGTGGTCAAAGTTTGATGAAGGTGTTTAGTATGACCTCAAGTAGAGTTCATGTCTCACTTCAAAGGCTGATATCTTTCAATTCGTGCGGTCAAACCAAACAAATTTTTTACCACATACACTTGTACAATCTTAGTACAATATCCTACGGTTAGATATGTAAAAACTCAGTTGATTTTCATTTTGTGTTGAATGCATTGAAACTGGCAGTTTTCAATGAGCTTGGGTGCTAAAATGCCTTGGGCCTTTAGGGGCTAACTCCTAAAATTCCTTCACTATTTCACACCCAATTTTTTTTAAACTAATGATTAAAGAAGGAAACAAAAAGCTTTATTTCCAATATCAACCGTAGGATCTCAATTATGACTCAAATATTGGGTGACCTTCATTATTGATGGAAGAGCTTGGTGGTGAGTGGATGGAAATCCTATTTTAAAATGGAGGAGTTTGGTGGTCTCTAAACTTAATGTAGAATTTATCATAGTTGCCTTTGAAAGTGAAGAAGAACAATTTTTGTAAATTTGAGCTACCTTTTTTCCTCTTTGAGCTAATAGATAGTGAGAGATGTTTAGGGCTGATTTTACTTATTTATTTTGGAAAAGTGGTCAAACTTGTTGGTATCAATGCCTTGAAGTCACTCTAGACATTTTGAATGTCATTGTTGAAGTTGAATTGATGTGACAATCGAACCACTATTCAATCTCTTCTTGTCTCTAGATGAATTTGAGAACTATGATGTTTTCATTAGTCATCAAGGCCCCGACACAAAGACTGGCTTTGTGGGCTTTCTATATGATGGCTTGGAGTATGTTGGGTTGCGGCCGTTTTTTTATTGTGTATCCATTGACAAGGGTTAAGACTCTTGGACATGCATTGAGCATGCCATCAAGGCAACACCAATTATTATAGTTGTCATCTTTTTGGAGAATTATGTGCAATTGGAGTGGTGACTAAGAGAACATGTCATATTGGAGATTTGTGATGTAAAAGTTCTTCCAATATTCTACAAAATTGAACCTTGGGAAGTGCATTTTCTGGAGAAGGGTTGTTTGTCACACATATTTGCAAAGTTGAAGAAAAGACACGATGCAACCGTTACTAACCAATGGAGGGGGGTTTTGGAGAGCAAAGCTATTTTGTGAGCCGAAAGCGGTGAGCAGAAAAATTAGGGTTTTTGGCAGAAGTACCTTGAATTTTTTAATAATATAAGTTTAAAAAATATTCAAATATGGCCGAAATTAACTTTTTTTTTGGTAAGAAATTGGATATATTACCGTGGAAATTAAATGAACCTATCACCGTGGGATTAAAGAATTTTGTAACTATATTCACACATTGGAAATGAGACCAAGATTTTTAGGTGGTTTTATGAGAGAGCCTCAAAGTTGAATGGTTGGGAGTATAAAGGAGACAAAAGTTAAGAAGTGTTTTAAGGATGAGGAGGGATACATTGAGCATATTTGATATTACAATATGGATTTAGTTTTATGTTTTTGTTTTGTAGGTTGAAGAAAGATTTTGTAAATGAAATTGTGGGAAGGATATTTGAATGGGCCAATAAGCTACTTCCATTGGATGTTGGAGAACATGTCATTGGGGTTTATATAGTAGCACAAGAGATCATTCAAAGACTTGACCAAGACAAGTGTGTTTTGGTGTTGGGGCTATGAGGAATGGGTGGAATTGAGAAGTCAACAATATCAAGAGAGTTATATAATCATTTGAAGACAAGGTTTAGAGCAAGCTCTTTTGTTGAAGATGTGACAGATAAGTTGATGCAAGGCGAGATAGCAAAAGTGCAAAGTCACATTTTGGAGGATTTGTGCAACAATGAATCAAGCAAAATCAAAGACAAATCAAGGGATAAAGTTGTTCTCGAGGAGAGACTATGCAAGAAGAAGATCCTTGCGATCTTCGATGATGTTTGTGATAATGATGGAATGGGGTTCCTAATATCTTGCAAAATATTATTAGAGGGAAGCATGTGCATTTTCACATCCTCGGACAAGCGTCTACTCTAGAAAGCAAAGTCATTTGATGTGACAAGTGAGGTGTGTATCCATGATGTTCAAGAATTGGACTATAAGGATTCTAGACAAGTATTTACTTCTTTTGCATTTGGGAGTGGTTTCAAAACTGACTATAAACTTGAGGAATTGGTGTCATGTATTACCAGGGCATGTGGCGGAGTACCATTGGTTCTTAAAGTTTGTAGAGCTCTTTTGAAGGATGAGGACATTATGGATATATGGAAAGATGTGTTGATGAGACTTGAGCGTGGCTCTACAGTAGATGAGGAGAAGATCTTTGATTGACTTTGGATAAGCTATGATGCTCTTCAAGCACAACAAAAAGAGATGTTTTAAGACATTGCTTGTGCTCTACTTGGAGAGTCAAAAGATTTGGCTGTTTAGGTTTGAAGTTCTTAAGGGTTGTTTATCCCACTAGGTGTTCGAAGCCTTGTGGAGAAGGCATTCATTAATGTGGTGATAGTGGATATAGATGGTTGTTTTAGCATGCATGACCACTTGCGGGACATGGGACGCAATTGTTTAAAAGGAAGAAGTGTGCGAGGGAATCACAAGATGCCTATGGAATCTCGAATCCTTGGAATTATTAAGTAAGAATGTGGTATGTAATTCAATGTCAAAATTGTTTTGTATCTTAATTTTTGATACTATAAATAAAATTTGTTATTGCCAATTGTGAATGTAGTTTTGGATAGCATGATCACTTAAATTTTGGTTATCATGAGAAATATATCAATGTTGCTTGTTGATGATAATTAAATAATAAATAATTATGAACCGAATTTTTACACAAATTATTATACTTTCATTTGTAATTTACATCCATCATATGTATGTATTGATAACATTGTGTAGGTGGGGTTTCTCTTCATTGCAGATGCTTTTTGAAGTTCTATTTTTCTCTAAGTGTGGTATGTTTAAACGTACAGATTTGGCCTAAGTTCTTGCAAACTTTGGTCATCATTGGAGCTTGTGATGATAAGATGGAACATTCTGCTATTCAACTTGATTTATCTAGTTTGAAAGAGTTGTTCATAATGAAATGTTGGTTAAATCCTAAGATAATGTTATCCCTTCCAAAGAACTTGAAGTGGTTTTCTTGGATTCAAAGACCTTTAAGTCATACAAGGGTGAATTTTTCCCTATACCTAACAATAGTGAGTTGATGTTTTTGGATTTGGAAGGCTCTAACTATGAAGCCTTGTGTGAGTCCATAGGAAATGCGAGCAAGTTGGTAGTGTTGAATTTGGGTTGGAATAATAGGTTATGTTTGCTACCAACATCATTTAGGGCCCTTGGAACTTTGAGGACCCTAATTCTTTGGACCTCTAGGATTGAAGGCTTGCCGGAATTCTTTGGAAGTTTGAGCTCGTTGGAGAGTTTTGATATGTATGGATGTTCAAATTTGAAGAGGCTATGCGAATCATTTTGAGCCCTTAGAACTTTGAGGACCCTATACCTCAAGAACTCGAAAATTGAAGGCTTGCTGGAGTCCTTTGGAAGGTTGAGCTCTTTGGAGAGTTTGGATATGAATAGATGTCCAAATCTAAAAAAGCTACCAGAATCATTTGGAGCGGAGGGAACTTTGAGGACACTAGACGTCTGAAACTATGGGATTCAAGGCTTGCCGGAGTCCTTTAGAAGGTTGAGCTCTTTGAAGCGTTTAAACATGAATGGATATTCAAATCTAAAGAAACTACCGGAATCATTTGGAGCCCTTAGAATTGTAAGGGCCTTAAATCTTCAAGACTTTGGGATTGAAGTCTTGCCAAAATTGTTTGGAATGTTAAGCTTGTTGGAGAATTTAAAAATGCATGGATGATCACATCTTAAAGGGCTACCGGATTCATATGGGCCCCTTGGAACTTTGAGGAAATTAATTCTCTAAGACTCTAGGATTGAAGGCTTGCTGGAGTCATTTGCATGTTTGAACTCGTTGGAAATTTTGGATGTATCCGGTTGCCGGAACCTCATCAAGCTACCAGATGCATTATGGGATCTGGTGCTCTGATTAAGGTTTCACTTCATGGTTCTTGAGTTGAACATTGGCCAGTGTCCTTTGAAAAAGTATGCTCTAGAAAAGTACTTGCATCTTATCTCTGGAATTAGATGCTTTTTTGAGAGCTTAGAATTTTTGTGCCAAGTAGGAAAATTTGTAGATATGCTGGTCTTTTAGATTCAAATGGAAGTTTATTACTTTGAAAATGGATTTTGGAGTCAAAAAGTAGGAGTTTGTCAAGTGCACCAATTATAGATGAGGTGTGTGTTTGCATTAGAGTAGAAAACCCAAGTTCTTGTGTGCAAATCATATTCCTAATGAGCATCATGAAGCATGTTACATGTTTATTTGGCTATATTGTCATTCTCTTATCACTTTTTTGAAGAACATCAAAGAGCTCATAGGTTGTTGACGAAAGAAAGAACATCATTGTTACCACCTAGGATTGATTTTTCATTATATGTTCTGATTGTACTATTGATTCTCCGGCTTTGTCTTTAGATGGAAGGAACTCTTAATGTTTTTATGAGAAGATCTAGATTGGCAAATTTTAAAGCACCATGATTAGATTGTGGAAAAATTGGATTCCTAAAATTGTTCTAGGAATTTCTGTAAAATAAGAATCAAAATTATAGCACATAGTACCTGTTTATTTTGATAAAGATTCATCAGTTGCAATTTGTTTCTTATGAAAATTCTCTATTCATGGTTTGACTTAACTTTTAATGGACTTTTGTTCCTTGGGGGACTTTTGACATTTTGGATAGGTTTCTATGATGGTATTTTTGTCAACACCTTGATTGAAAATGAACCAATTTTTTATTTTGCCATACAAAACCTAAAGATTTTGGTTTATTATAATGGACTTTTTATACTTTATTTTGGTTGTTTGAATATAAAGACATAAATTAGATATTAGAAATTAGATATGTATTTGCAATCTTTAAATCTCGCTATATTACACAATTGTATTGGAAATGTTATTCCCATTGGCTACCTCTAAAAATTGGTGTACAGTGGGGTGACACCCAAATTGGCGCCTTGTGCAATTCCAGGGATAGTATCCCACACTGCTGACAACTTTGACACCATCCTGAGGGCTGAAAATTTGTTATTTTACCATGAAATTTTGGAGACAATATCACCTCCATGTTAAAAACATGCGTACCAAATTTCAAGTCTAGAAGATTTATACAAAAAAAGATATGCAAGATTTACCAACATGGGGTAGATGTGAGAAAAGTTTCACAACTGCCAACTTTGACACTTTCCCAAGGATTGAGGAAATGTTTTTTGCCCATGGAATTTTGGGAGTGAAAACAAATTCATGTTGATTACATGTGCAAAAATTTCAAGTCCAAAATATCCACACAAAAAATAATATGCCAAATCTACCAACATGTGTAGTTGTGAGAAACAAACCGGAAAACCGTTTTACTACTTCCAACTTTGACACCCTCCCTTGGGATGAAAATTGTTATTTCAGCATGAAATTTTGTCACAAGATCACCTTTTTGTTGCTAATGTGTGTGAAAAGTTTCGAGGCCAGGAAATGTATTTTAAAAAAGACATTCAAAATCTATTAACATGTCGGTAGCTATGAGAAAAGTTTCACAACTGGCCACTTTGACACCCTCCCAAAGATTTAAAAAAAAACATGTGCCCATGGAACTTTTGGCTTGAAACCACCTCTATGTTGATTACAAGTGTAAAAAGCTTCAAATTCAAAAGATCCATACAAAAAAACATATTTCAAATCTACCAACATGTATGTCGTCCATTAGCGTCAATCACTGTTTGTAACCAAGAGGGCATAGAATGATACAGTTGAAGGAGCTTTGTACCACTGACTAACTTCCACTCTCTTTCAAGAACTACTTCAACGCATCTAAGTTTCTAGGGCATTCTTTGCCAAGTTGCACAACATCTTTTAGCATCCTCCAGAGGTTCTCGATTGGATTGAGATCAAGAGACTTTGCAAGCCATTTGAGCTTCTCGAGAAGGCGGATTTGTCTCCATTCTTCACATATTTGAATTTGAAACTTTTTACACTTAACATGCAATTAAGCAATTACGCACATAGCCAAGTGCACTGGTTGCTGGTAGAAAGCCGCAAGTTATTTGCTCATAACTTTTTAAAAAATCAAAATTTGGCAAAAGTTTAGTATGTTTTTTGTCAAATTTTTTTGGTGTTTGTCATGTCATACATTGGCATCTTCATGTTCATATCAGTAATATATTTTTTACATTCGCTACCTTTTTTAGAAACTATATGATTTCTAATTTAGTTTACAAATCCTGCTACAAAATTATAATCATGTGCCCAAAGAGATTATAAATGTGTTATGAGTTATTATAGGATTTTAGACTACTGCACTACAAATACAATGTGTAAAAGATACAAAAATATATATGCAACTTCCTAAGACAGTGTAAAGTACCTTACTGTATTTTATAATGCAAAAACATACATAATCAAGCAATTCCACACTATTGCTGAGGAATTCTAAAATCAAACATACGATATGAACCACCCAATATATAAATATATATTACCCACCAAACGATAGACACATCTCAAATTGCATTATACTAACGTACTTGCCACCTAAACTGCGTGCATGCTCTACTATAGTATATAGCTCCAGGGCTCAGAGCTCATTTTCTGCTGGAACGGCTCCCTCCACGTGTCCAATGGCGCTACCTACCATAGCGGACAGTTCATGATCCTACACTGGACGATCTCCCACATCTTCGATGCCAATGGACGCACACTCAACAAATCGGTAATTGCCAGGAACACCCTCCCGCGTATGCCTTACGCTATCATCATTGTAGAAAAAGCCATCCTCTGAATTGAAGGACATCTCTTGCTCTGACGAGAAGGCCCCCTGAAATGCAATGATGTCCTCGGATACGCTAGATCTTGGAACGGAAGGCAAACCTACTCCGGTATCACTCTGAGTACCTCCGAACGTCTCTTGTGTCTCCGATATTGGCTCTGATTGAGAAGGCAGTGAAGGCTGTGGAATCCTCCTCTGCACCAAAAAAAATTCCAATGAGTCCAATTCTTCTTCCTCCATCTCCAGCCTAGGACCATCAAATGTACGCCCCCCTCATGTCCCTACCGCCAAACTAACATCTTCTACACCGGTATCTTGCATCCTCTCTGTAGGTGTTGCAGACGTCTCCCCTGAAGTATCTCCCACCGCCCGTTGCGTTGATGGAATCCTCTCTTTTGGAGGAGATTGATTCACTCCATCTTCATCGGCGTCTGAACTACTGCGAGATGAGAAATCTTCAATGGTACCTGAGCGTGGCAATCTCTCATTTAAACCACCTCCATCCTCATTGTCGTCTTCATTCCTCACTCCACCAACCGCCTCTTCGGTCTCAGGTACGATGTTGCAACTAGTACTTCTTCCACCAGTCCTGACCAACAGTTGTCTTTGGAAATTGTCGGACAACTCATTGTACAGGAATGAAACTATGTCTGTACAATCGTCAATGATGAAAATCTCAGATCCCTGGAAATCTCCTTCAAGGATCGTGGGAATGGCCGTAGATATGTTACACGCCACTAAACCCCAACCACGGGGCAAATATGAGCCCACTAGTCTTGCCAGCTCTAATGGAGATCTCTCAAGTGAATCAACTTTAGAGGGTTGACGTGCCTCACTCCAGTGATCCAAGAAAACAAGTGGAAGTGGAACGTCTACGGAAACATAGTTCGGGCCAGGAGATGTACCCACAGGGTGCTGCATACAAATCACAACATCGCCAATCGGTTGTACTACTTGCTCCATACGCCCATTCTCTGTAAAATCGAGAGCATAGGGATTAACCGAGTTTGGATCAAATGCCCAACATCCACGTCGCATAGTACATCCCTCTGGAAGCTTCACCTTCGTGAAAAACTCTTTGTTGGCATACACAGCCGCTGGTAACAAGAAGATGACGTTCCATCGTTCAATATTTGTGATCCATAATGTCAGTTGTGCAAAAGTTGCGGATGACTGGGCGTCTCCCCAATAACCATCTCCATGCCTCCCACCGCCACACCGACAATCAATCACCTACGAACATGGTTTCCCCAACTCTATGTAGTCGGTGCGGAATAACCCTCTTCTACACCGAGCTAGAAGAAGATTCTCTGTGTCGCTCTGTCCTGGCCTCTTGACTTCCATCTGTCATTCCCAATTAGCAGAAGCCTATTCTCCCACATCCATGGACAGTCCAATGTATCCACGGCCCCCTGCTGCAATGTCACCATAATGAAACTTGATGGAAGGGGGGATGAGGTAGCCTATGTCTTCCAGTTTAGACACCTTTCCCCGCACAGGAGCAGTCCAAGCTTTTTTCGTGGTAGCATTCAAAAGCTTCCCAAACGTATTAAATTGTGCGTTACTCCTCGGAAAATACTTCCCTATACGGATACGAAAGAACTCCTCCATGGAATTAGGTGTACTTTCCTTGTTCTCCACCATCAACCAACGGATGGAATTCATCACAGCTTCTCGTCTCTGATGTCGGTCAACCACACCGGCAATCGTACGAGGATGTGGATTCTTGTCTTTTACACCGTCAAAATAATATGCTTGACGTGGTCTTACTCCATCCTCCCCCACCGGCTTCGCTACAGCAGACTTTGCCAACCGAAGATAATATGGATTCGGAACCCAACCCAACGGCCTCAAGCAATTCTGCGTTATCTCCTTTCTTGTTGGTCGTACGTCCACATTTGGATCCAGCTCTTTCTTCCTCGCCATGTCCTTCCACTTGTCCTCTTCCTCTTAGCTGTAAAAGAGAATGTCGTCTTTGTAGTCTTTGCATACTTGAATGATAGCTTCGAAGCAGTCATTGTTCAAATTCCATGCATAATTGGTCAGATCCTCCATATTTTTGGCCAACCTCTTCACCGTGACAACTCCATCCCCGTTGGGCAACTTATGCACTACACTTGCCGCACTCACCAAAGCAACAGCCCTGCGTGCATCGTCCGCACGTAGTGTGCTATTGGGCCTCCCATATAGATCCCCAATCTGACGGATCTTCCTCAAATCCTCCTCCATGGTAGAATATGAACGTCTCTGGAACTCTGCCACGTTGATCCGCGCAGACTTCTCAATGTAAAAGCGACGATCATCATACACCACAAAAGAGGCCTCCTGCCGCTCGAATGTGTCGAGGTACTCATTTAAAGGCATAGTACCATCTCTCCACTACTGCTGTGCAAACTTACAAGTTGCTACTATGTGTTGTCCATCCACCGGTTCCCAAATGATATGATCTTGAAGCCAAGAATACTGGGATCCCATGGCACCCTGTGCAGAAGCACTCTTGTGTGTAATGAACATGCGCTCAAACTCTCGTGCGGTACCTACCAACGGAAATGGCAGCTCCTCCTTCTCAATGACACCATCATCGGTGGTAGTATGCACGATGTATCTGATCGGTCGAAGTACCAATCTACTCACCCGATTCGCGGATTCTGGGTCTCTTAAGCGGTTAAATACTTCTCTGACCCTCTTCTGTGATAAAACCCGTTGGTTCGTTTCCACCTTTCTCCACAGAGACAATGCGGTCTATACGTGCCTTAAACACAAAATTCCCCCACACTGATCCTTTTGCAATCTCCTCTACTGTAGGCACTGGTGCTTTTAAATACATTGAAGTTGGAACATCATGTGGTATCTCCGCAATGTCTTCAAAATCCTCTGGTACATTATCTGATAGGTTGTGAAATGCTTCTTCCTCTGGCGCCATGGCTGACAAATCAGCTAAATCTCCCGGTGTAGATGCTTGGGCCCTATGATGACCATCGGACGTCCTGAGGCCCGACCTAGGAACCCTCCCACCCGAACTTACACTTCTCCCAATCAATCTCCTCCGGCTGGGATCCAATCTTGATGGGCCTTCTCTTGAACCAAAAGCTACATCATTGTCAACACGACGTGGCCTCTTCGTTGGACGTCTACTCGGTAATTGGGGGATTGGGTAATGGTTGTACTTCAGAAGTCGTAGTGGGATGTTGGCCTCCACTTCCACTCTCCCACTCCATAGGTCGCCAATCTAATTGCAATGGCTCAGCTAGAATTCGATAAACTTCTGTTTCTTCTGGTTCCGCTGGTGGGGCTTGAGTTGTCGCACGTGATGGGTCCCTCTCTCGTAATGCCTCATACCTAATATGTTCCTCCATAATCTTCTCAGCCTTTAGCACCATCTCCGGTGATAACACTAAACAAGCTAAGACGTTATTGTGTCTAGCAGTACGTACCGGAAGAGAGATGTTCAACCAAAACTTCTGCAATGATTTGAGGAATTTCACTTGACCTAAATTTTGAAGAAGATTCAAAGGGACAGGTGCAAGAAGCAACTTCTTCGAAAGAGAAGTCTTCACCTCCGATTGACCTGGACCCACTACGCAAGTTACGTAAACTATATCATCACGTCGAAGAGTGATTGTCTGGATTTTGCCAAAACTCTTCTCCAACGCCGATATACGCTTCCCCAACTCAAAGGGATAATCCGTCACCCACAAGAAGGCGCTCGACTCATCCACTTCCGCGATCCACCAGCCGTGGCTCTCCCAAATTCTATCAATTTTTGGTGGTGCCATAACGCTACGTTCAAAAAACCTGTACATCATTACAAAACGATAGTCACTATTAGTATGGAATAAGAATTTCTGAACCTCCACTCATTGCATAATTTTATTGAATATCCTACACCCCTTGTCCACTTCTAAAAACTTTTGCACTACACAAGATCTAAATCCAATACCATCGTGTTAAACATGTTGTTAGTTCTTTGGTGAAATAACATATTAATCCAAGTAAATGATTTTCACACATTGTTACACATTTTCGGCCACGGTACCGAAAGATCTTCTACCTTTCCACATAAAACTTTGAGATCTTTGTATGATTCACTTTTGATTTTTCCTACCGCATTATGTGATGTAAACCTTTATATTGACCATTTGAATTCTCATTTAATACAATATAAAGGTCACAAAAATATAACGTGAATTGTGAATTATTGAACCTCCACTCATTGCACAATTTTTTAGAACATGCTAGACTCCTCTGCTACGTCTAGAAATTGGTGTACAAGGAATTAACATCATGCTTAACATCATGGTAATTAATTGAGACCTTTATAGTGCAAAAATTGAACACCAAGTGATGTAAAATTCTGCTGATCCAGTATATGCAATGAAGAAAATGAGCCATTTTCTCTACTTCAAACATTATAATCTTTCAATCCGAGCTGTCAAAATTTATTAAATTTTGTGAGTATCCTCTTTGATAAGTCATAATTGAGATCCTACGGTTTAAACTACAATTTTTTTTTTAAAAATCTTCCTTACTCATTGGATTAAAACAAGCAATTATAACTACTTTGTCTTGAGAAATTGTTAGATGTTTTATGGGATAAGTTACTTTGGGTTTAGAGTTACCAGGGTATCAGCACCAGGGTATGAGCACTGCATAATTAGGGTATCAACCTAGGTTATCAAGCAGGATATTCGTAGGGTATTGGGCAGGGCAAGTCTTCTAAAGGGTGTGCGCGCGCACACCTCTGCTGTCATTTCTCAGGGGCAGTCTTTCGTGAGGGAGGCTAGGGAATTAGGTTATCGCGAGGGAGGCGGAGCTCTATGAGCGAGCCGGCGACACCACGCTCTTGCACATGAGCACGGTGAGGACAACCAGCACGTCCTCATCTGGACTGCTGGTTGATAGAGGGAGTGTGGACCCGTACAAATGGCGGCTTTGCTACAGCAAGCGTCTCTGTCGAAGCAGTTTGTGGTAGGAGGTTGCGCAGGGCAGCAGCAGTAGCTCCGAGTTGCGAGAGCAGCGTCGGTGACAATGTAGAGAGGGGTGACGAGGCAGGGGCTCGTGATGGAGGCGCGCGCCGTGACGAAGTCGGAGCAGGCATCAGAGCGCGTGAAGCAGGCCGTGGTGCAGCGGACGGTGGTGTCGCCGGGCCTCACCACTAGATGGCGGGAGGTCTACGGCGCGATCAACTGGAAAGAGATGCTGGATTCCTTGGATGTGGATGTGCGCAACTCCCGGTCCTCCGTGTTAATCAGCCCGACCAGCGCGCCGTACAACGGATCCTTGTGCGGGAGCTCCTCCACGCACTACATCAGCAGCGCCAAAATCTGCCCGCTAGGGTTTCAATCGATATAGTTTGGGGGAGGAGAAAGGAGAGAGGGGTTACGACCAGAAGGGCTACAAGTAGAGAGTGGTTGAAAGAGAGTTGGGTGGGGGCATCGAAGGGAGGGTTTCTACCGACAGATGTTGTTGTTGGCTTCTGGCGAGAGACGTGTACTTGGCGAGAGACGTTTACCTGCGAGAGGGGTGTACCTGCGAGAGACTTAGGGCTGCAAGAGACTGCAAGGGTTTGCTTCTGCGGTAATGGACAACCCCCTCTTCGCCAAGACGCCGAACGCGGCGGATATCGCAAGCCTGCAGCAACGCGCGGAGGACATCGCCAAGAGGGAGCATGGGGAGGAGATCGCGAGCCTGCGACAGGGCACAGCGGGCTCCTCCGACGTGAGTATGATGAGGGCGTGCCGACGGGCTTCATGAAGGCTGTGAGGGCACTGTGAAGGAGCGTCTCCGTGAAGGCACGCCGACGTGAAGGTTGTGAAGGCGTTGAAGGCCTGCGGTGAATAAGATGCGGGAGTGTATCCGTGCAAGAGGTGATTCAGATCAAGCCTGTAGGACAGGTATGCGCGCGCACACCTGTGTTCGCGATGTACAAGAGTGCCGCCGCTAAGGTTAGATCTATTTTTAGGGTCGGCGGCTAGGGTTGGAAGATGTGGCGGCTAGGGTTTAGGGCTGCGAGTTAGGTTGGTGGGGTTTTGTGTATGGTTGCTAGGGTTTGTTTCGTGGGCTGCTGTGCATCTGCAGTCAGAGTTCATGCAAGACACTTCGGGCTACCTCAGGTATCAAGTATGATGCTCACCATCTTTCTCATCACTTGTTGTTGTTGCCAATGAAGTTGAGTATTTTGTACTCTTTTTGTAGTTTTGGTTTGGTTCATCATGGAATGGATACTGAATTTTTTTGCTTCTCTCTCTTCCTTCATTTGTTGCAATGGTTGTCTCAATTTGTATCAACGTTTGCATATTGTTAGATCGGTCACATTGTGGACTTAAGTACAAGTGATAGCTTATGTTATGGATTTTGGTGAAGAGGTTTGCTACTCAGAAAAGAGATGCATATGGCTGAGGTCTTTGCAAGTGATGTGTACAACAATTAGTATATGTGCAAGTGAAGTACATCTTATCATTGAAACTGTATGAAACCTGATTACACAATTGTACATGTTCAATACTGGATCAATAGGTGTTTGAAAGGGGCAATTTGTATCAATGTTTGCATCTTGTTAGATCTGTGGTCGATGTGACTCTGGTCAGGCTTGTAGTTACTAAATTTAGATTGTATGAAGTTACAACTTTCTGCAGGTTGTAGAGTTTTCCCATACCTTTCCAATGACACCATTCATGCTTCAAAATTCCTCATACTTTAGGAGATATTCACGGTCAAAGTTTGAAAACACTGCTGATCTCTGCCCAGAACTGCGGTATATGCTCAAAATCTGCCCAAAATCAATTAGACCGCAGTAACTTCAAAAATTCACCAAAAATTGAGATTTTACTTTTTTTTCGAATTCTGTTTTTTGTACATGTAAAAGAGGTCGTAAAGCATGATCTCACCGTTTGGATTTTCAATCCAATAATTTTTTGCATGCCTTTTCAATTGTTGAAATGGGCATTTGTATTTGTATTTCAGCATACCTCCATGTGAAAAATTAAACATTTCTTTAGGTTTTATAGGTCCTATGAGGGTAAAAATTATATGGACATATTTCTTACTCACATAGGAACAAGAATTTGAAGAGCCTCATGTCAAATTCCCTTTAAAAAATGGTTTTTTTGGCCCCCAAAACATTAGTTTTCCATTATACAACAAGGAAAAAATCTTTTTTTTCAACTTTGAACATTACGATCTCACAAATGGTGAGGAATTTGAATCTAATATTCGGTATGCATGTACATGTACAAGTTAGGTACTAGATCTTACGGTTACATACTTTAAAAATTGTCAAAGATTGATAATTAACATCTTGCATCAAAAGAGGGTAGTTTTGAGGGTTTTTGGTTGTTTTGAGGCCACTCACCTTTAGGGGTTAACTTGGATCTTTGACTTGGAGCTTTTGTATGACTTGTTGTCTTGGTATGTCTTGGATTCACTATATTGTCCCTGATAAGAGCTCCATGTAGATATTTTTAATTTCATTTTTGGATTCATGGTGTGAAAGTTAGTACCACTCAAAGTTAGAAATGGGCACTCCGGGGAGCTTCCAAATTTTGCTACAAGTCTCTATTGACATTGAGATTTTCCATACAAGTAGATAATATTACCCTCTTTGAAGATGCAAAGATTTTTTTTTGTTTGTAGTGTAATTTTATTTTTTTAATTGAAGTTAAAGACTTTTACACATTTCAGGCAAGCGGGGGAAAAAACTTAATATTTTCTACATACAACCTAGATATCTTTTTTTTTTCACTATTTATTTTTTCAAGAAGAGTATGTGGCGTAAACCGTCATTTGACTGTTTGGGTTATCATTCTAAAACATATCAAACACTCTGAAGAATAAATTGTGAACTGACAATTTTTGAACTTCCACACTTTGCACACAAAATCAACCAATTTCTTGACTTCAAACAATAGATTCTTTCAATCTGCGTGGTGAAAGTGTATGAATTTCTTTGAGTATGTTACTTAGTAAGTCTTGATGGAGATCCTACGGTCAAAAGGATAAATATAAGGTTTTATTTCCTTCCTTACCCATTGCACTAGAATCAACAATCATGAAGTGTTTTTGGTGTGAAATTGTCATGGGCTTTTAGGGGTTAAGTAACATACTCACAAAGTTTCTTGAAATTTCACCGCACAGATTGAAAATTTATAGTTTTTATAGTAGACAACATTGGTTCATTTTTTCCCTAGATTAAGTCGATTACTAGAATTTCAGTTTACTTGGTTACAAAAGTTTGCGTTACATAGGGTCAAGGTTCATTACCATTATGTCAAGAATGATATTAGTTCCTTGTACACCAATGTTTAGGGATGGAAAAGAGGTGTAGCATATTGAAAGACACTTTGTAAGGAGTTGACGCTCTACAAATGTTTAATTTTTCATTTCAAAGAAGTATTATCAAAAGATTCAATATCATCATCAAATTATGAACATTAAATATGCGATCAGAAACATATCTTCTATTATATGCATGCTGTTTTAGAGGTTAACAATTCGTACAATTTTTTTGACTAATGTGCAACCAAAATGTTTTTAATTTTCAATAGTGATAATGGAGAGCCGTACAATTCAGACTCCTTCGGTACAGCCACACATCCAAAGGGATAATATGGTTTCCAATATCTCAGTGGGGGCCCGATTGATACAAGCGGCACGTGCAAGACAAATTCAACAAAGATCTCTTGAGGTCATGACATCTGAATTGGAAGGACAGTAGAATTGTTCTCTGAAAGAAGGGATGTGGTGGGCTTAGCAAACATGGAACATGCATTCAAAAGCGGCATGGAATTGAATGGATCGAAGTTATTCCCGTTTGAGGTGGCGGTACGTATTACTAGGGTAGATGATGCATTGCATTGGACTGGAGAGATTGTAGGAGAACAACTTGGCATGTGTGTGGGCTTGATCATTCGTTGGCACCGGTCTTTGCTACGTATAGTGGCTGTAGAACCGGGTATTCCAAGTGCCCCTAGTGACCTTGGATCACAAGTAGCGCCTACAGGAATGATGGCCCCAAAATTTGATTTTCCCGAATTCATCAACACATCAGGATCAACCGAGAGGTCTTGACGCAGTAGTTAGGCTTCTAATGCCGTAGATGAAAATTCACCGTTTTCCCAACCTACTCCCTCAAATATCCAAGATTTGTCCCATGTAGATGGATTTGCTTATGTTAGACCAGCACGTCGTCCCTATTCTATACAAAATAGGAGAAGGAGAGATTCAGGGGAGCCATCATTGATAGAAGCTGCACCATCTAAGGTATCCCTTAGAAGCGTGCAAATTGCAATGACACAAGGAGGATGCAAACGCAATTGTTTGAGGGACGTTCCAGCAAGGTATCTATTGGACATGCGATATAATGCATGGGCTAGTGAGTTTTCAGTACGAAGTACGTGGATGAGACAAATGTTGGTTTCTTTTTACACAAGGACGGAAGGAACTCGTCGAGACAAGTTTGTAACAAAGTTAGATGGGAAACAAGTTTGCAATGCTTGCTACGCTCTTGGGGTTGGATATTCACAGAGGCGCTTTAAGCAATTGAAGAAGGATTGTCTAATATATAGAAGAGTGACATCGATTCACGGCAATACCCTTTCAGATCCGATTAGAGAGAGCACTAAAATGTCTACGGCAGAGGCTTGTTTTAAATCGTTTGTTGATGAAGCTGGTTGTCCTCAACCTCATCGCTATATTTGCCGTAAGAGTGACAACAAAGTCGTGCCTCTTATTCTCCTTCCTATGAATACTGCCAAATTTGATATTTTCAATTACGTGAACGAGGAGGTGAAAAGAATTTGTAATGGAGAAACGATTTCTATGAGTTCGTTCCGGAGGATGTGGCGCATGAAGTATCCTCACGTTCAAGTACCTCCATTCTCGAGATTCTCAAAGTGCTATCATTGTTGGGAGTATAAATGTACCATGGAGGGAACCACCAATGCGGATGCAAGGATAAAGATAAAGGAGTTGTTTATATTGCATCTGCGCAACCAAATGGAAGAACGTAGGCATTATTTGATATTCAAGAGGTTGTGTTATATTAGCTCTGAGTTGTACATGTGCATCATAGTGGATGGCATGGATCAAAACACAACCATGGTACCCAGGATGCGTCAGACTGTGAAGAACATTGAACATCGATTTGTGAAGACCCACCTGTGCGGAGCTCTTGTACATGGGATCGGTTTATATTACGACGTGTGGTTTGGGGCTCACCACAAACATGATAGCAACCAAGTCGTGAGTACATTGTTGTACGTGATAGGAAATGTGTTGCGGAGGAAGGGTTTTTTGCCACCAACATTACAAATCCAGGCGGACAACTGCACACGGGAGAACAAAAACATTTATATGTTTGCTCTATGTGCTACATTGGTGGGATTGGGGTTTTTTCAGGAGGTAGAGCTATCTTTTCTCATAGTGGGCGATACACACAAAGATATTGATCAACGCTTTAGTTGTATATCAAATACATTGAAGAGGTCGGACGTGGACTCGTTGAAGGAAATGATGAGTCTTATAGAACAAGGAACGTCTCCTACGGAGGCATTTATTAGTGCCCGGCTGCTAGACAATGTATGGGATTGGAAATTGTTCATAACTCCTCACTTACTGACACGTCAGGATTCATTAGTGGGCATAACATTTCCGCACCACATGCGATTCTACATGGACAATCGAGAAGGACCTCGTGAGGTTCGAGTACAATACAAACATTATTGCAAGGATCCATGGGGACCGGAGGCAGGGACAAAAACTTTGAGGTCGTTGCCAAGTAAGGATGAGCGACCATCGTTTGCGGAAGTATTTGCAGTGGACGAACGGGAGTTGAAGGCGTTGGATGACTTCGTCGTATATAAAGAAAGGTGCATTCAAAGATTGCAGTATAAGGACAAGAATCGCGAGGCAAAAGTAGAGGCTGAACGATTGAAAATCTATTTAGCTGAATTTCCACACAAATACCGTAGCAATGAGCATCGTTCCTCATCGTTTTGGCCTTCAGAGTTCTCCAACACCAGATCAACAGAGAGTGCATCTTTGGATGTAATAGATGGTACAAGTGAAGAAAATCGCGAGATAAATGTCGTAGAGCAGGTAGTGGCGATGCTTCCAAATGCTGAGGCTCGAGGATACTTTGGTCCTCGTAGAAGAAGACCCTCTAATCAAGCAGTGCGTAGGGCACAACAAACACAATGCAACTATGTTGAGGAACGAGCCGAAGAAAGAGCAAGGTATGAAGGTAATCACGACCCATTTCCACCATTTAATCCACAATCTGATATCCGTTGTGGACAATTTGTAGCCTTGAGTGTTGATCGAGCAGAAATAGAAGGCAGTGTACCATTCTATGTAGGAAAAGTAATTGAGGAAGGAAAAAATCGATGGAGACTGAAGATAAAGGTTTGTTGGTATTGGCCCATCATCCAAAGGGGGGTTGTTGATGGACATGGGTCATCTGTACGACGGTATGCAAATTGCATGGATTCATTGTGGGAGCCATCTGGGGAGAGCCATAGTTAGGTAGAGAAAGATGCATGTATTTTTTCATGGATAGATACACCGGAAAGAACCATATCCGGGGCTAATGGGTGGAGAAAGCGCAATGTATTTGGACTGTAGGTTGAAAGCAAGATTCGCATTCTTCAATCGGCTAAGGCTCACATTCTACAATATATTGCAATGCTAACCGAAGCTATCGACGACGACCGTTTGCAACAAGCCTTAAATTCTATGGAGTAGGTAGTGTGCCTTTATAAGAGTATACTAGTTGTATATGATAAATGCTATATAGTGTATGTGTAAGAGTAGTATATTCTAAGGGTGATGTAAGATGTTATGTCATTAATCCTATAGAGTAAAGGTGTTTTTACTATTGGTGCTAAGTCCATTTTTAGAAGCATGTATATTTAGTTTCCACCATTGTATGCAATATGTACTACGTAGAATATATTTTAATCAATTGCCAACCCTTGCATCAAGTATGTTTTTTTTGTGATGACGCCTACTTGTATACTACAATCCTTCAAATCTATCTTTGAAATATTGTGAAACTACATTAAATACACATTTATCTAGTATTATTAAGGGACCACCAAAAATTAGTTGAAAATGCCAAAATTTCGCTTCCAATATAAACAACCATGATTGTACATAGTTTGTTGAAGAAGCTCAAAAGATATTTATAATTTGTTCGCAATGGCCGCCGTTGTACCTAAGTGCACTTTCATTTGGTGAGTGCATAATTGCTTAATTGCGTGTTACTTGTAATCAACATAGAGGTGGTTTCAAGCCAAAAGTTCCATGGGCACATGTTTTTTTTTAAATCTTTGGGAGGGTGTCAAAGTGGGCAGTTGTGAAACTTTTCTCATAACTACCCACATGTTAATAGATTTTGAATGTCTTTTTTAAAATACATTTCCTGGCCTCGAAACTTTTCACAAACATTAGCAACAAAAAGTTGATCTTGTGACAAAATTTCATGCTGAAATAACAAAATCTCATCCCAAGGGAGGGTGTCAAAGTTGGAAGTAGTAAAATGGTTTTCAGGTTTGTTTCTCACAACTACACATGTTGGTAGATTTGGCATATTATTTTTTGTGTGGATATTTTGGACTTGAAATTTTTGCACATGTAATCAACATGAATTTGTTTTCACTCCCAAATTCCATGGGCAAAAAACATTTCCTCAAACCTTGGGAAAGTGTCAAAGTTGGCAGCTATGAAACTTTTCTCACAACTACCCCAATGTTGGTAAATCTTGCATATCTTTTTTTGTATAAATCTTCTACACTTGAAATTTGGTACGCATGTTTTTAACATAGAGGTGATATTGTCTCCAAAATTTCATGGTAAAATAACAAATTTCAGCCCTCAGGATGGTGTCAAAGTTGGCAACAATGTAGGACACTATCCCTGGAATTGCCAAAACGCCAATTTGAATAGCACCCTACTCTACATAATGAGTTTTGGATGTTACATAGAAATGAAAAATTCTATCTTGGTTTTCAATATAAAATTGATTCATTACAATCTGGTTGTGGACATGCACATTGAATGGTAAAAGATTTAAATAATGTCATTTAAACTAACACATAATTTGTGAAATCTTCACAATGCATATGCCCCTAAAAAGAATGATATTAATATATATAAGCCTTGTTGATTTCTCCAAATCAACTAGGCATTGTAAGTAGTTGTTTGTAAATAGTACAAACAACTCCCTCTGTAGCCACCATTATATACAACAATTGTGTTTTTTAGATTAGCATAGTAACTATTTGTGAAAACACCTCCTGTAACATTTTCATATACCATGTTATGTTTTCAGAAGACTATGTTGACTTTTGAGGAACATTTTATTTCTTCTTCTTCTTCTTCTTCTTTTTATTTTTTATTTTTTTTATAAGGTTCAGATATTGAAATGACCTCCAAATGAAAGATGTTAGTTGAAGAATCTTCAATGCGAAGGTGAAAGTCTTGCTAAATTTAATTAAATTTTTGTATTCTAGAGAGTAAAATATGTGCTCGTACATATGTTTCCCAATTGACATGTAAGGGTTAAGGGTTAAAAGACAAGATTATGGCATGGATTATATAGAATTCCAATGATTCATGTGGTCCAAATCTAATTGAAAATGTACAAGTGACAATGAAAGGCTCATTGCCAAATTTGATAATAGAGAAGAAATGATAGAATTAATGTAATGAATGTGAGTATAAAGTAATTGCAAACCTTCTTTGTTGGATGCATGATAAAAAGATGTAATTAGACAGATTCCGACTGAAATCGAGACGACAGATTCCGACTGAAATCGGGACGACAGATTCCGACTGAAATCGGGACGACAGATTCCGACTAAAATCGAGACGACAGATTCCGACTGAAATTGAGAGAAATTGAGACGACACATTCTAATAGAGAACGGTCGAGAAAGACGTTTTGTTGTTGTACAATAGATAGAGAGAATTAAACGAGCTACGTAATTCTTCATGTGCGTGACTTGAAATGTGATGCGAAGTTCTGAGAGATTGTGTTTTGAGCCCATTTTTGCAGTCGTTGCAGAGACTCCCAAGCAATGGCCGCCATAGCTAGGGTTTCAACCCTCCCACTCCTCCTGCTCCTGCTCCTGCTGCCTTTCCCCGCCGACGGCCGCTCCGCCGGCTCCGTCCCGGAGCTCGAGGCGCGCATGTACGCCGCCCTTGCGGGCTCGCCCTGCGTGCGCTCGCTCAGCTTGAGCGGGGAGCTCGGGTGCGGCAACCCGGGGCGCGCGCTGGCGGACGCGCCGATCCGGAGGGCGGGCGGCGGGGAGAGGCTGGACGCGCCCGCGGCCGTGCTGGTCGCCGCGAGTGCGTTCCTGGAGTTTCTCGATGCCGTCAGAGACGATGAGAACGTCGTCGGGGTGCTGGTAGAGAATGCGACGGGGAGCCCGGGGTTCGGAGGCTCGGACGATGC